>JARYGA010002276.1:0-45108 GCA_030545235.1 Helianthus tuberosus | reverse complement strand
AAAATAATACACAAGGCTCGATTATTTTCTAAACAGCGTTATCTTCTGTCGGTCAGATACTCATCCCTGCGCTGGATTTGCATCAGCAAGTCTTGGGCAATTTCTACTAAAATGGCCCATCTCGCCACAGTTGTAGCAAGATCCCAGTGGGAAACGAGCTTGAGCAGGATTGTTGTTAATCTGATTTGGTGCTGCTGCTGTTGGGCAAACCCTCGCTGTATGACCTATAAGTCTGCAAACTTGGCATGTGCGGCACTTCACACCAGCATGATGATGTAGGCCACATTGGTTGCACAAGGGTGCAGTTCCTTTGTAGGGTTTCCTGGCAGGGGGTTGAGCTGGTTGGTTGGGGACGGCTTGATCATTGTAAGCGACCACGGCGAAGTTCTGAGAAGCCTTTCGCTTCTTTGACTTCTTAGAGGATCCAGTCTGTTCATCCATGGTCTTTGATTCCTCCATTGGTTTCGATTCCTCGACCAGTTTCTTGTCACCCTTTCGGAAAAGCTTACGTTTCCTGATCTGCGATTCAGTCAAGGTTGCAGATAACTCAATGGCCTGCCTAACAGTAGTAGGGTTGCTACCAGTCAAAATGTCTTGTATTGAGTCGGGAAGGCCATCAATGTACTTTTCGATCGCCTTATCCAAAGGCGTGACCATGTTTGGGCATAACAGACTTAACTCCTCATAACGGTCCGTGTAGGCTCGATGTTCACCGCTGTCTTGCTTAAGATCATCAAATTCCCTTTCCAAAGCCCTGATCTCGTGACGAGGACAAAACTCCTTCATCATGAGAGCCCTAAGTTCGGCCCATGTCTGTGCTAGAGCAACTTCTGCACCACGATCTCTCATAACCCCATTCCACCACGTAAGGGCTCTCTTCTGGAACACACTCGAAGCAAACTCGACCTTGCGATTGTCAGGACACTGCACATGGCGGAAAGTATTCTCAATGCTCTCGAACCATTGAAGAAGCCCAGTCGCTCCCTCAGAACCACTAAACTTGAGTGGTTTCGCCGAGTTAAAACTCTTGAAATTGCATGGACCATTGTTGTTGTTGTTGGCTTGATTCCATAGAGCAAAGAGGTTTGGGAATTGAGCAGCCATTTGCTGCGCAATGATTTCTGCCAATTCGGCAGTCGCTATCTGGCTTTCGCGTCGAGGAGGCATTCTAAAAGAGGAAACATGAAATGAAACGAGTGAGAGGATTAGACGAAAAGAATGAGATGAAACAAATCTTGATGAAAGCAAGGATAGTGGTCATCTGTTTGTTACTACAAAGCAACAAACGACCCGGTGAAAAGTAAATAGGTCAAAAATAATGTATTGCGAAGATATGCTCGCCTATAAGTGAACACTCATCCCAAGGATTCCCAGGTAAGCACAACTGGTCTCGCGTCTGATGAGATGTATACGAAGTGCTTGCCTAGACAGAAAACCCAGAATACAGGCATTCACCCTTCCAGTTTGCACGTGTTCACATTATTTAAAACCCAAAACCTTGACGAGATTTTTGAAAACTCAAAGGGGTTCAAAATCTTATAACAGAGGGTTCAAAACCTTGTAATAAATCATCCTAGAACAGATGATTAGTTTTCAAAGCGGTTTTGAGATTTATGTTCTTGTTGTGGTAGTCGCCTAAGGATAGGTGACGGTATTGTTTTATGACTAAACGCAAGTAAACTCGCGTTAGGGTCCTAAGAAGGTTATAGACTAGGTCAAAGCATTACTAATTACTAATAACCTAATTCCCTATAACCATTGGCTCTGATACCATCTTTTCTGTCACACCCCGACCACGTGGAACATACGAAACGTGGCGGAAACGTCGGGGAGTGTTGTAACAGAATTAATTGTCTCAAATCCATGGCAATTGAAGTTTTGTTTTATTGATTAAAAGTGTTACAATGTCTAATCAATCAAGGAAATACAACAAAATTAACTAGTCTTGCATCTTTTATTGTCACTAAAGCCCAAGTCTGCCTATATGTATCTTGATCATCTTATGCAACAGTTCCTGAAAAACACATGTGAAAATAGGTACGTCAGCATAAAAATGCCTGTGAGATACATAGGTTTTGTGAAAATAGGTTTCATGACTTATGTTTGAGAAAATGTTTAGTCATGAACCTTGTTATTTGCTTTGCTTTGTAAATCATTTGAAAAACAATGAGTTCAGATGATATGTATAAATAACTAAATAATGTATGGTTAAATAAATAACCATGTATGATGAGTTTGTATAAGATAAGTTGTTTGTAAAACAATGTCTTGTGAAAAGTATGTTATTTATATAAAATGTTATATGTATCAAACTGAAATGATTCAAATAACGCTACAATATGTAATACCCTACAAACACTTATATATAGGAAGTACCAGCGGCGTATCCACCATGCTTGTATCATATTACACACGCATCGTTACTTAATCACTTAATCAAACCAAACCAATGTCAAAATGTCTATGTCAAATATCCATGTCAAATGTCTATGTCAAATATCTATGTCAAATGTCTATGTCAAATATCCATGTCAAATGTCTATGTCAAATATCTATGTCAAATGTCTATGTCAAATATCCATGTCAAATGTCTATGTCAAAATATCATGTATGGCAAGTGAAATGTCTCAACTAAACCATATACACAAAAACAAAGTATTGAAGTAAAACTTGGTTTAAATCAAAGTTATGTTTTGTGGGAAATGCATGATCAAATGTCAATCATGTTAAAAATGTCTATGCCGAAATGTCTATGTCAAATACGGTTCACACGGTTCACAGATACAAACGGTTCACAGATATCAACGGATCACAGTCAAATGATTACAACGGTTCAATATGTAGTATAATGTGTTCATATGCTGGATAAGCATATGCAACAGAAAAGCAATGAAAAACGATGTACTAAGTACGCACACAATGGGCATACATAGCATGAAATGTAATGAAATCATGTACTATAATGTACTAATGAACATAGTAAGTATATGATGTCAAAACAGGAAAACATGAAAGTAACAAGTAGGCACATGTGTTCCACCCCAAAACAGTTTGGAAAACAGTAAAAGAGGGGTCTATGTACTCACCTGAGATTGCTCAGTAGTCCTTGAGTAAAAAACTAAACAATGCTAGAGATCGCGGATATCAAACGGCACCTAGTATAGGTAGCTACATTAATAAACCGGACCTAAATCGGAGGATCGGGTAGCATTAGGGTTTGTAAACCAAACGAGTGTAGAGACTCGTGTCTTTTGGTTTAACAAAGCCTACATACTAAATGAAACTTAACCTAAGTGTCTACGACCCATTACGACCCGTTTAGGTAGCTTATGCTACTTTAACGCGTCGTTCGCGTGAAACGCGTTCGGACCGCCTAACTAGTCCTATGACAAGTGTTATATGCCTTAAACATGTTACATAATCAGTTATGTGACAAAGGTTTAGGTTACATATGCTTAATTACCAATTATACATGAAAAGGGTATTCTGGTAATTTACCTAAGGCATATAAACTACCTATCATACAACTACTTAAACGATGTGACCATAGGGTATAACCTCGGAAGGTTATTCCCTACCTACTATGGTCACCTAATGTATTTGGTCGGATCCTAATGATCGACCAAATGGGTCGGGTTCGAGGTATAAGCGATTTATCAGATCGCTTACCCTACGACCCTAGACAACGTGGTAATCAGTAGGCATAGTCCCAAGGGACTATGACCATCGTGATTACAATCACGTTGCGAAGTTCAAACGAACTTCGCATTGACCATTACTGGTCAACGCTGAAAGTCAAACAAAGTTTGACTTTCTGACTCAAAAAGCAGTAAAATAAGGAAAAGAACGAAAGAATACTTACCCAGGGTCCCCGAATGCTAACCCAGATTAAAATAGCTCAGGTATGAAACGAAGGTTCCAACTTAGAGTCTTTTCAATCAGATTTGTCGGTTTTTAAGCCAAAGGGGGGTGGGTATTTATAGATAAAGTAGAGCCGCTAGGATCGTTTCTTGAATATCGTGCCACGATCCGAGCCGTACACTTGTCACAAGGGTTATGGAGCCACTTATGCTCCTTATCTTAGTGACACATCAACTTAAAACGAGTGGACACGAATCAACCAGCTGCAACTTGTGTTTAAAACATTGAATCTGGTCTGGTTAGGCAGTCGCGTAGCGCTAGTGCAAAGGCACTATGCAGTCGCGCTACGCTAGCACTCTGCCTGAAACAGAAAGTTTCAAAATTGGCAGCAATGGTCCCTGCACGTGTTTAAGGCCTTTTTTGATGCGTTTGAACCCCGTTAACCTCATTTCAAGGCTCTAAAATGAATTTAAAGTATATGGAACTCAAAACATACTCAAAAATATGCCGGATGATGGTTCGTTTGGTCGTACGAACGCGATGTTCGCTTAATTACGACGGAATGCGCATAAGCGCGAAAACCGATCCAAATGACGCGACGAATGGATTTTTCTTAAGGCGAACACTAAAATATAATGTAGTCATGCTTACATAAATTTTTGGATGTCCAGATGTATTCAGAACGTAAGTTATGCGCGAAAATGCAAACTTGTGCACTTTTTGACACTTTTAGTCCCTGAATGACCCAAAAGTTTATTTTAGCATACCGAACCCCTCAAAGCCTATTTCTAAGCTATGTAAAGGATATTTATGGTATGTTTAACTTATGGTCATGTTCCGGAATGTCTGTTACAGTTCAAATTGGCATACTTTCGCAGTTTGTCAACTTTAGTCCCTATAAGCGATTTAACATGTTTTTGCCATACCAAAGCCTTCAAAACTTATTTCTAAGTTATGTAAAGGTTATTTAAGGTATGTTAAGCCTATTTCACTATTCCGTAGTGTTCGTTGCATTAAACTGGTTATATTTACGCATTAGTGCGCGTATAACCTTCCAGAAAGCGATTTAGAGCTTGAAATCGAACAAGAATTGATATGTGTAAACGATACACATATTTTTACAAATCCCAGTTATGAAATAAAATATTTCACTGGTTGGGCATTTGTTTGATGGTTGAAATGACACAGGTGTTACAATATGCCTAGAAGTTAACTCTATTCATTTCCATTTCTGAGGAAGCACCCGTTGAAAATGACTCTGTTTGTTCATTTTCATTTCTGAAAATTGTCCGTTGAGGAAATGAATATCCGTTTGACTATCCTTTTCATTTCCATTTCTGAGGAAGCACCCGTTGAAAATGACTCCGTTTGTTCATTTTCATTTCTGAAGATTGTCCGTTGAGGAAATGAATATCCGTTTGATTATCCTTTTCATTTCCATTTCTGAGGAAGCACCCGTTGAAAATGACTCCGTTTGTTCATTTTCGTTTCTGAAGATTGTCCGTTGAGGAAATGAATATCCGTTTGATTATCCTTTTCATTTCCATTTCTGATGAAGCACCCATTGAAAATGACTCCGTTTGTTCATTTTCGTTTCTGAAGATTGTCCGTTGAGGAAATGAATATCCGTTTGATTATCCTTTTCATTTCCATTTCTGAGGAAGCACCCGTTGAAAATGACTCCGTTTGTTCATTTTCGTTTCTGAAGATTGTCCGTTGAGAAAATGAATATCCGTTTAATTATCCTTTTCATTTCCATTTCTGAGGAAGCACCCGTTGAAAATGACTCCGTTTGTTCATTTTCGTTTCTGAAGATTGTCCGTTGTGGAAATGAATATCCGTTTGATTATCCTTTTCATTTCCATTTCTGAGGAAGCACCCGTTCAAAATGACTCCATTTGTTCATTTTCGTTTCTGAAGATTGTCCGTTGAGGAAATGAATATCCGTTTGATTATCCTTTTCATTTCCATTTCTAAGGAAGCACCCGTTGAAAATGACTCTGTTTGTTCATTTTCGTTTCTGAAGATTATCCGTTGAGGAAATGAATATCCGTTTGATTATCCTTTTCATTTCCATTTCTGAGGAATCAACCGTTGAAAATGACTCCGTAAGTTCATTTTCATTTCTAAAGATTGTCCGTTGAGGAAATGAATATCCGTCTGACTATCCTTTTCATTTCCATTTCTGAGGAAGCAACCTTTGAAAATGATTCCGTAAGTTCATTTTCGTTTCTGAAGATTGTCCGTTGAGGAAATGAATATCCGTTTGTTTCTCCTCTTCATTTCCATTTCTGATGAAGCACCCGTTGAAAATGACTCTGTAAGTTCATTTTACGTTTCTGAAGAATGTCCGTTAAGGAAATGACAGGATCATGCCTTGTATATATGGTGGTTATTTGACACAAAGTCACAAATAGACTCCTACGAATAAATTTCGGGACGAAATTTCCTAAAGTAGGGGAGACTGTGACACCTGGGTCACTGCGACCATCAAACAAATACCAAACCAATGAAATATTGTATTTCATACTTGGAATCTATATAAATATGTGTATCTTTTACACATATCAATTCTTGTTCGATTACAAGCTCTAAATCGCTTTCTAGAAGGTTATACGCGCACCGATGCGTAAATATAACCAGTTTAATGCAACAAACACACCGGAATAGTGAAATAGGCTTAACGTACCTTAAATATCCTTTACATAACTTAGAAATAAGTTTTGAAGGCTTTGGTATGGCAAAATCAAGTTAAATCGCTTACAGGGACTAAAGTTGACAAACTGCGAAAGTATGCCAATTTGAACTATAACGAACATTCCGGAACATGGCCATAAGTTAAACACACCCTAAATATCCTTTACATAGCTTAGAAATAGGCTTTGAGGGGTTCAGTGTGCTAAAATAAACTTTTCATTCAGGGACTAAAAGCGTCAAAAAGTGTATAAGTTTGCTCTTTCGAGCATAACTTACGTTCGGAATACATCCGGACATCCAAAAAATTTATGTAAGCACTAAAATATTTTATTTTAGTGTTTTGCATAAGAAAAATCCATTCGTCACGCCATTTGGATCGTTTTTCGCGCTTATGCGCATTCCGTCGTAATTAAGCGAACATCGCAACCGTACGGCCAAACAAACCGACATCCGAGATATTTTTGAGCACATTTTAAGTTCCCTATACTTTAACTTCATTTTAGAGCTTTGAAATGGGGTTAACGGGGCTTAAACGTGTAAAAAATGCATCAAATAGCAAGTTTGGAGCTTCAGGGGCCTGTTTTACCATTTTTCAAACTTCTGGTCTGCAGGTCCTTGCGCACCTCAACACTTTTTGTGTTATGGTGCGCAAGCAGGGTTCAGATGCAGAAAATCGTTTTTGGCTGCTGTTATCAGCTTTTAAACACTCCAAAGGCCATTTCCACATGTTGCTAACTGATCATGGGGGGCCAATTGATGTTCATGAGCTTGCCAACAAGTGTAGGGATGTGATCATTCCCTCTTCTCCAAGAAACGATCCTAACAGTGACCCGAAAACTATAAATACCCAACCCACTTCATTGCAAAACCCACTTGAAATCTGAGATTTCTCTAAGTTGGGGTGTTTCATCACCTCATACCTGAGAATACTTGGATTATCAATCTTGCGGGGACCCTTTGTAAGTGTTCCTCCGTTCTTTTATTGTTTTATTGTTTTTCGAGTCCGAAAGTCAAACTTTGTTTGACTTTCTGCATTGACCAGTTAATGGTCAATGCGAAGTTCGTTTGAACTTCATAACGCGAGCGTGATCACGATGGTTATAGTCCTTAGTGACTATACCTACTGATTACCACGTTATCTAGGCTTAGTGACGAGTCATAGTTTCGGCCAAAATGCGCATTCTTGCGTATTTTGTAACCAAACTACTTTTAGGTATCAAAACCGTTTGTTTTGATCCCAAACTTGTTTTTCTAAACTTAGTTAAGCATGTTTTAACATGCTTAGCTCGTCACTTTTAGTTTAGTGCTTATATAGGGTCGTAAGGTAAGCGATCTAAACAATCGCTTATACTTTCGAACCCGACCCGGTTGGTCGATCATTAGGATCCGACCAAGCACATTAGGTGACCATAGTATATAGGGAATAACCTTCCGAGGTTATACCTTATGGTCGCTTCGTTTAAGTAGTTGTATGATAGGTAGTTTATATGCCTTAGGTAAATTACCAAAATGCCCTTTTGACGCCAAAATTCATTTTAAGCATATGTAACATAATTTTTGGTATCTAAACTGATTTGGTAACAATATTAGACATGTTAAGGCATATCTTACTTGTCATAGGACTAGTTAAGCGTTCCGAACGCGTTTTACGCGAACGACGCGTTAAAGTAGCATAAGCTACCTAAACGGGTCGTGATGGGTCGTAAGCACTTAGGCTAGGTTTCATTTAGTATGTAGGCTTTGTTAAACCATATTACATGAGTTCTCATACTCATTTGGTTTACAAACCCTCATTCTATCCGATCTTCCGATTCTAGGTCCGGTATATTAACATAGTTACCTATATTAGGTGCCGTTTGATTCCGTGATCTCTAGCATTGCTTGGTGGTTATCTTAGGACTTCTGAGCAAACTCAAGTGAGTACATAGACCCCTCTTTTACTGTTTTCCAAACATTTTGGGGTGAAACACATGTGCCTACTTGTTACTTTCATGCTTTCCTGTTTTCACATCATATACTTGCTATGTTTATTAGTACATTTATAGTACATGATTTCAATACATTTTATGCTATGTATGCTCATTGTGTGCATACTTAGTACATCACTTCACAATACATTTCATGCTATGTACGCCCATTGTGCGCATACTTAGTACATTGTTTTACATTACACTTATGCTATGTATGTCCATTACGTGCATACTTAGTACATTGTTTTACATTGCATTTCTGTTGCATATGCTCATCCAACATATGAACACATTATACTACATTTTGAACCGTTGTAACCATTTGACTATGTGAACCGTCGTAACCCTTTGATTATATGAACCGTTTGTAACTATTGAACCGTGTGAACCAGTTGTATCTGTTGACATGATTTACATTTGACAATAGACATTTGACTATACATAAACATTTCTACAATTGTTAAACATTACATCTTGATGGTTTGGTTTGAGTAAGTGATTTAAATAACGAGGCGTATGTAATATGATACAAGCACGGTGGATACGCCACTGGTACTTCCTATATATAAGTGTTTGTATGGTATCACATATTGTAGCGTTATTTGAATCATTTCAATTTTAGACATATAACATTTTATACAAATAACATACTTTTCACAAGACATTGATTTACAAACAACTTATCTTATACAAATTCATTTTACATGGTTATTCATTTAACCATACATTATTCTCTTATTTATACATATCATCTGATCTTATCATTTTTCAAATGATTTACAAGACAAAGAAAATTACAAGGTTCATGACTAAACATTTTCTCAAACATAAGTCATGAATTCTGTTTTCACAAAACCTATGTATCTCACAGGCATTTTTATGCTGACGTACCTATTTTCACATGTGTTTTCAGGAGATGATGCATAGGACTTATCAAGACATACTTAGGCGGACCTGGGCCTTAGTGACTTAAAATGAGACAAGAACTAGTTAATTTATGTTATATACTCTTTGGTTCTTGTTTAAAACAATGTAAACTTTCATGTTTGATTAATAAAACAAAACCTCAATTGCCATGGATTTGAAACAATTGATTATGTTACAACACTCCCCGACGTTTCCGCCACGTTTTGTATGTTCTACGTGGTCGGGGTGTGATAGCATGCATCCTATTCGCAATCAACATTAAGCAACTTCACCTGAAACATATGTAAAAAAACAAAGTCAGCAAAGAAATGCTGGCGAGCACATAGTTTTTGTGTGAGTGTCAGATTCATGGCTCGTGGAAATATCTCGTATAACCTTGTTAATTGATATTTGAAAACCTTGTTTTGTAAACCATTTGTATTGTAAAATGAATAACCAAGTCAAAATAGATTGGTCATAATTTATGAACCTCGACGCCATGAATCTTAACCCAAAACATTTGTTTATGTAAACCAAATCATAAATCATTCTTGTAATAAAACTCGTATGGTTTATATAGGTTCGTAAACATCGTTGTGTAATATTGTTTAACTCGTTCTCGTTATAGAACATCGTTCATTCGTTTAAATCGTTCAATTCATTCACTCGTTCGAATCGTTCTCGTTTTAATTGTGAAAACTACTTTTGGTCGTCTCACTAATAACATTCAAGCCTTTGTGACTCGTCCATCGTTCAACTCATTCTTGCATTAACAAACCTCCAAAGGGTAAGTTAACAATCATCAGATTCAGTCGTTACCCACCTAACCCACACATAACCATGGGTCCGGTCTGATAACGGGATTTGTCGGATCCTATGGTACCATAACCTAATACTTGTCGGCTTGATCAATGCTAATGAATGTCATTCGTTATGTAACTACCACCAACAAGTTCGTTCACATTATCGAAATCGTTATTAGTTTTGTATAAACCATCTCAATCGTTTTGAAACCATCGTTAGAATATTGAAATCGTTTTGATACATATGAATCACCCCAAACCAATCGAAAACAGTAAAAAGAGGGGATCTATGTACTCACCTTTGGGTGCGTTTTTATATACAAACCCTCAAATTTTTTATTTGTCCTAAATTAAATAAGAATGGTTTAATAATCAAAAACCCACAAAAATACCGAAGTTTCTCCGATACTTAGAATTTTTCACATAACTTTGAGTTTTCTCGAAAAGTTATTATTTTTGATTATTTTGGTGTATTTGTATATATGTACTCAAGCGTAACACACATAATCTTGTCAACACTAACACATGATCATACACATAGTGTAAAACACATAGCACATTGTAACACATAAAATAACCCATGAACAACCCATTCTAGTGTATGTTGAAAAACACTTATTTTAGCGTTTCGGTAACATTTTTGGGCGTCGGAAGTCACGTATGACCAAACAAACACCAAGTAACCTTAATATAAGTTAAAATACTTGTTTTTATATCAAAAATATCAGTTTGGTTACTGATCTAAAACAGTTTTGTAAAAGTCCTCCGAAAAGACGATTTTTGACCGTTTTAGCGCATAGTTTTGCATCAAACGTTACCCGAACCATCCCAAATCGAAACGACTTGAAATTTTAACACAACCCATGTTATTTACTGAATAAAATAATGGTTATACTCATGATAGTGCAGGTCTTAAACAAAGCACATAAATCATGCAAATTTCACCTAATTTACCACTTTTTAAGCCATATGTACAACATGCAAGGCTATCAACCCCATGTCAAAGTTTCATGCCATTATAATACATCAAATAAGGTCATTTTTAGTGCTTATAATCTGTTCATATTCATTTTTGTCATACAACCCTTTTTTACCATTTCTCGAGCTTTAATCCAACATGTATCTTCATGTACAAGTGTCTAAAGCATGCTAACATAGTATCAACATTTTATATGGGTTTAGATGCATAAAATGTGTGTTATATTCAGGTTTATTTGCTGAAGTACTCGGACATTTAACATAACATACTTAGATCATCAACCACTTTCATTTTTAATTATTATCCAAGAACAAGCAACAACCAAAACATGTACTTATAAAAAATAAAGCTCAAAACTCATACACCCATATATATATATATATATATATATATATATATATGTATACGGTTATACATACATATATATACCACCACCATTTTTATTTGTTACAAGACCCATTTCTTTTTAGTTTCAAGTTAGTGAAAAATCCAAGAACCTTGAGAAACTTCTATCATCATCAACAACACCAAAAATCAAGAGCAAGGATTTAAAAATAAATTTTATACCTTCAAGATTTTGATGGGTTTTTGACAAAGTATGATGATATGGAGCTTGGTTCTTGCTTGAGACACCTTCAAATCACCTTAGGATCCTCAAAAGTGCATGGAACAAGCTTGGAATGAACTTGAATCTTGAAGAAGAGGATGAAAAACGAAATTTTGTGGGTGTGTGTGTGTATTTTCGGTTTGGGAGAGAGAGAAGAGAGAGAGTAGAGTGATTTGAATTCTTGGTTTGTGAGGATTGTGTTGGAAAGATCAAGATATGGAAGATATGGTGGGTTTTGTAGGTTCCAAGGTTTACATGCATTGGTCATAATCAACAAGTGGCAAGTTTTGGTATGAGGTGGCTCCTCTCTATACATACACATGAAAATACACACATACATATGCATAAAATACATATATATGGTATATATAGGTTAAGAAAACAGGTATTTAACTGGATACCGGGTATTTTATCTAGCGTTTAAATCCCGGTTTATGGCCTTTTAAATTATTTTTAATATTCTATAAAAATAATCTTGCTGAAATAAATTTCAGTTTCCAGGACTGGCTGCGTTATCTGCGTTTTGCTGTAGAAGCACTGTGTAGCGCAGAAACACACGGTACGCGCTTAAACTTGAAAAATAACGTTTTTAGGCGTTTTAATTTATTTCTCAACACGGACCTGATTAAAATAAAATTTTAATCATAACAGAATATTTTTGGGATTTAAATATCATCCGGGCGGTCACCAGTGTTCGTTTCGCAGTTTTGTCGTAAACAGCTCTTTAGTCCAAATGAACATGTTTTTGCCATACCGAATCCTTCGAAAGTTATTTCTAAGTTATGTAAAGGATATTTAGGGTATGTTCAGCTTACGTCACAGTTCCGGTGTGTACGTCGCTTTAAACTGATTGCGTTTATGCACCAGTTTGCGTATAACCTTCCAGAAAGTGATTTAAAGCTTGAAATCGTAATCGAATCAAATTTTAAAATTATTAAACACAATTGCACATATAATAACACCAAAACACATATAATAACACCAAAGCACATTGTTTTACATAATACAATGATTGCAGAACACAGTTGTCACATTTCAAACAAGATTTCGGGGGTTACCCATATATCCGAGAGATGTTCCCCACGATATAAGTAAGTTTGAAATTTAGGTTTATATCTCGACACAATATACTAAATGTGCAAAAACCTACTGGCATATCATCAGTGAGATCGTTTATCACATTTTGACTTTCCAATTCTTTAGCTTGTTGTGATAGTCCACTGATGTACTATCATTTCCTCTTTTTCACAACAAAACTCATTTTTGATTTTATCATGTTATTGACTTTTTCAAATTTTCAAATGTTTTTGGATTTTCAGAAATTCTTACTCCCCCTAAAATGCAAAATCATTTAAAGAAATTTGAAAACAAACTATACAAGTAATGTGACAACTGATATCGAATCGCTTCAAATCGCCATCCACTTGGCATAAACAATCAGAACTCCCCCTTACAACAAACTATTTTCCCATTGTGATTTCAAAACACTTAAGTTTGTTTTAATCAAATGGTTTTTCCGGAAAATTAGTTTTGTTGATTTAATAAAACCTCTTGTAGATTAGGGGTTCATCATCTTGTTTTTCAACCTCTTGAAAAAATATAACAATTTTAAGTTCAACCAACCATTATCACTTGTAGAAAATCAAGTACAACTTAATGTCCCTGATTTACCACATGTAAGTCAAAATCACCTTTGTGAATTTCCCAAGAATGATGCCGATACCTGCTCCACTCTTATCAACCTGGAAGTTCCGACAAGTCATACTTTTCACATATGAAAAACAGACATCCAAGCTTCACCAAACTTGGATGTTACCTCCTCATCTGCACTTGGGTAATAAGTTGCCTTCTTTGTTTCATAAAACTCTTTTACCCCAATGACTTTCCCATCCATCATTTTTCCGAAAACCTTTTCGACATCAAATTCTTTCTTCTCATAATTGAATTGATTCGAGATCTCAACTTTTCCAACTTTTTGTTTAAAATTTTCAACCCTCAATGGTGGAAAATTTACATCATCCACTGGAGGCACTGAATTTTCTTCTTTAACCTCAACATGTGGCTCGTCTGACTTTGTGGAATCAGATTCATTGCCAAGTTTCTCATAAAACCTATTAACAACCCACATTTGGTTGTCATGTTTAGCTCTCTTTTTATAAAAAAATTGTCTTTGAACACTCACCAACTTCATATATTGAATTTTCAAAAATTTCAAAATTTTCAGTTGGTGGTTCATTTTTCTCAACACATTTTTCTTTGAGTTTTTCAGAGACTTCCTGTTTTATTGTTGCTTGAAAACAATTCCATGCAATGTGACCAACTTCATTGCATTTATAACAGGTTCTTGTCTCTTTTCTTTGATAAGCTCCATTCTTCATTCTCTCTTGCTTCTTGGCAAGGAATTCTCTGTTTGATTGCTTCCAGAATGAGCTTTTTGATTCCTCTTCACAACTTGTCCCTGAAACAAATTTTGTATTTGTTTTAGAAATTTTCTCATTTTTATAATTTTCAGGTGGAATAAAACCAAGTCCTTTCTTTTTGAAATTACCGTTATGGTTTGGTTTCTTTTGAAAACCAGAACCAGAACTGTAACCCTTCTTCTTGTTTAAACGTTGTTGAACTCTTGAGGTGTAAAGTTTAGGTTTTTCAGAAAGACTTACATCTTTTATTTCAGAAATATTAATTTCTGTTAGTTTGAAAACCTTTTTTATCATTTCTAGTTTAACTCCTCTTATTGGAAATTCCTCATCAGAATATAATTTGTCTGAATCATTCAAAATATATGCCACTTTGATTAATCCATCATTCAAATTAGATTTTGATAACAGGAATTCTTTATTGTAAACCCGTTTAACCGACGTCTTTGAACTGTTGACCGATGAATTCGAACTTCCAGACTCAGATTTTGACTCAGACTCCTCATCTTTATCCAGCACCTGATCGACCACCTTTTTTATTAACTCAGACTCATGATCAGTGTCAGACGATGTAAACGTGACATCAATATTTTCTGGTAAATATTAACTCAGACTCATCAGTTGTTTCAGTCTTTAACTGTATATTGACTGCCTTTTTGACTTGCTCCTCATTTGGTTTTCTGGGAGAATAACCTTCCCAAATTGGAGGCGGACATTTGTTATAATTAACACTCTGTTTCTTACCAGTATCCTTCTTCTTTGGCTTCTCATCATCTTGAAATGCTTCAAAACCTGCAACAGTTGGATAAATTCTCTCAATCAAATAATCAGAACTAGAATAACTTTGCAACAATCTTCTAATTCTTTCATTTTCAATTTTCTCAGTCTCCAACTCTTGCTTTAGCTGTGCACATTCTTCAATATAATGATTAATCGCCTTTTGCTTTGACATCAGTACCGCATTCATCATAGTTAATGCGTCTTCTCTCTCAGAATTCGTCTTTTGAAGACCATTCACTGTTCTATTTAGCACATCATATGACTCTTTCACATAATTGAGATTAAACAGTAATTATTCTTTCATCTTGTCAAATTCTCCCAACTTTTCATCTTTCTCTTCGCACTGCTTGCAAGATTCCAAGCATTTAAGACACGATTTGATTACTTCAACAATCTTTTCCACTTCAACAACTTTCTCTACCTCAATCACCTTCTTAGTCTCAACAATCTCCTCAGCAGTTTTAACTTCTTCATTTTGAACAATCTTCTTTTCTGTTCTTTTGCTGCTCGTCTCTCCTTCAGCTTCTCCGAGCGATCTGCAAAATAAAATTGAAAACTTTCAGAAGATAAATGAATTTTTGCAGTATTAATATGCATTTCTTCCTCATCATCACTACTGTCATCAGTTGGAGATTGATAAAAAATTATTGTCTTTTATGTACTATCATCTGAAGAACCAGAATCAGATGGTGTTTGAACAAAAACTGTTGTTCTTTCTAAGCTTTCATCTGATGAAACAGACTCTCCTTCTTGAATTTTTTCATCACTAGCAAACACTTTCATCCATTCTGTCATCAGATCAGGCTCTTGAACTATTTGTGCAATGAGAGCTACAACTTTTGAATCAGGTGGAATGTATTTATCCCAGCTGAAACCTTCTGCAACTTTTTCATCATCTTGATCAATGATCCCATAATAAGCTCTCTTATTTGCATCTTCAATCATTTTTGCATGTGAAGTTTGTGGTTCTTTTTGTTGATGTGGTTGATGAGCAACTTGTTGATATATAGCTTTCCGATAATAATCATCTTTTCCAAACGGATTCTTTGCTCCACTTGTTTCTTGATTTTTGCATTCTCTTTTAAAATGTCCTTTCTCCCTGCATCGAAAACAAGTAACTTTAGATTTATCAAAACCCAAAGTAGAAACATTTGCATCTAAAAAATCATTTCTTCTTGTAATCATCTTAAACTTTTCTGCTCTTCTTAACACACTAGCTAAACACCACTTTATATCCATGAGTTCCATCTCTTCTGCATCAATCTGATCGTAATCCTCTTTCGTCAGCATAGGATTTCCGATCCTTTCTGCAACCAATCCCTCATAGGATTCTAGCACAGTTGCAAGTAACGTCATGTGATCTTTTGGAACTTCTTCAGAAAAACTTTGACCACCTGGAAGATTCAATGCAATGTTGCATTGTATCACATACCCATTTCCATTCTTTGATCCTTGAGACTGATAGCTTGAAGCTGAAACATTTGGATTAACATTCGGGTATGAAGAAAATCCACTACTACTGTTTGGACTTTGATTGTTTGATCCGGATGTGTTTTCTGCACTGAAAGCAATTTGAATTTTCGGACTTGCTTCGACATTTGGAACACTCCCTTTGAAGTACATTTTAATATCTTGTTGTGCACTTGGATTGTTCATTCTTGAAATCTTTTGTTGCTCCAAATCTTAACCTTCAATCTTTTTGATGAACTGAGGAATCGTCAACCCATCATATTCTCCAGTGTTCTTTAAAATTATCAAATACGTACCCCACTCTTTCTGAGGTAAAGCATCAGCTAATTTATCAACCCATTCCTCTCGCTCTTTATTTATACTTAACAACGACATTGAACGAACTAGGTGACAATATCTTTCAATCAATTTCTTTGTATCTTCTCCCGGTAAACTAGAAAATAAATCAAATTCTTTCTTTAGCAATGCTTTCTTACTCTTAATCATCTTTTCACTACCCTCAAACTTAGTTTTGAGTGCATCCCAGATCGATCGTGAAGTATTGTCATTTTGAAGCAATATAAAGATGGCTTCTTTAATAGCTTGTTGTAACAGACTGATCATCATCTTTTCTGCTTTATACATGTCTCGTTCTTTGTCATTTAGTTCAGAAATTGCTTTGATAACTCCCAACTCAGTACGTAGTCTAACATACTTTTTCTCGATACATTCCCAAGATCTCAAGTGAGTTGCCTGAACCCAATTCTCAAAACGATCTTTCCATCCATAATACTCTTCAATGCCCATAAGCTTCGGGGGTTTTTGTAAGGTTCTAGTTTCATTTTCCATGTTCATGCTTTGAGTAATGGCAGCTGGAGTAGTCGGGGATGTAGCAAACGCGTTATAGAATTCTTCTTCCATGATTGGGTAACAAATTTATCAAAACAGATACTTTCAAACGGAATTAAGTCTTTCAAAGGAAATTAAGTCTTTCAAACGAAAACCTTCAAACGAAATAACCTTTTAAACGGAATCACACTTCAAGCGAAATTACCCTCTTCAATCAGAATACCCTTTCAAACGGAATTATCTATTTGAAGCGGAATAACAGATTCCAAACGAAATCTCTCAAACGGAATAACAACTTGAAACAAAAACACTTATTTCGTTTGAAACTTTCAAACGGAATTATGCTGACATCATCAATTGGAACAAACTTTTCAAACGAAATCACAAATTTTATCAAATTTAGATCGAATTAAGGTCCAATTCTCTCAAGGCTTTGTTAAAAAACTGTTTCGCTTATGTTGTGTTAAATTCAAACCATTTTAAACGTGAAATCTTGTTCAATTTAGAAAAGAAGGTGTAGAAGTAAGAGAATCTGAAGCAATCAGGCTGAAAATGACAGAACTCCTCCTCCTGAGCTCTGATAACACATGTAGGATCATTTTACCGACCAAAATGAGTCGTTCAGAGGCGTTCTACTCAATATGAAAGGCGGAAACAAACATATCGAGTTCGATTCAGCTAGATATACACACTAACTATCTTTCTGATTAATCAGACAAAGTTTTACAGCAAGACGACACTTCGGCAGCACTTCGGCAACACTTCGGCTCCGGAAATACACATACACGAATGACTCAAACGAAATCAGGCAGCTCATATATATAGGCAAGCTAATTCCGTTTGAACATGCTCAAACGGAATCAGTTTCATGAGGAATTACGATTTCAAACGAAATTAGCAGGCTAATTTCGTGTGAAATCCCTGATCCATTTCAAGCGGAATTACATCTTGTAATTTCGTTTGAACTTGCCTGATAACCTATTTTCTCGTTTTGCGTGCTCTGATTTATCTAAAACAATACAAGACAAGATACAAGACGAAGTCGACAAACGCATGCACCAACATTCTTCAAAATACAACAGCCGGTTGTAGTGAGATTTGAGGCTAAACAAACTCTGGCTTACAAAAAGACCAATTAGGGGGTTTCCAAAAAAAATGCTTGGTGAAGGACTTGTGGTGGTGAAGATAAAGGAGAATTTCAAGTGGCGCCTAAAACTCGTAGTAATTCTAAAAGTTCCCTATGTTTAAAAAAATATTAGTTTTACTTGTAAGGCTCACTACATAGCTAGTAATGATAATGAAATGAAACATGAAAAATGTGATATTTAATAAAAAAAATTACTTTTGTTTTAGTTGTTGACTTTTAGATAACATTGACTATTGATGTTTCAACAACATTGACTGTTGGTGTTGCATGAAGTTGACCATTGACCAACGTTGGTTTTGACATTGACCATCTATGACTTTGACCTGCATCGACTTTTTGACTTTGAGGTGCTTGTTTACCATCTTTGATTGCGGACATTGGAGTTATTAATAATTTATTTTTTACATTACCATCTTTTGACTCATTCTAGTAGTGAAATTGCAATTTCATCTTCGTGAATATTATGCATTTGTGGATTCCGAATCTGCCATTAAAGTAATATTTGTTCATATTATTTATAATTGTTGATAGTTATTAGTTACTTATAACAAATCGGATTATCCGGTTTTCGGATTTTCAAAAATTTTAGAGTGTAAATATTTATATCGGATATCCGGAAATTTCAGATACGGATTCAGATTTATAAACTATATAAACGGATATCCGAATTTGTAAAAAAAAATCAAGAATTCTGTTTGGTGCAAAGATTACAACTATGCATTTATTCAATTTTCTATATTTCAAAATAAACATATTGCTCATATAATATATGTTTACAACTTTTTTAGTTTTTGGATATTGGATAGTCCGGTTATCCAAAATTTTTAGAAATCCATATTCGAATCCAAAAATTCGGATATTTCGGATACATAATTTGGGAAATTTTGGATTGTTCGGTTTCGGATCCAGATTTTTTTAAACACCCTATATCTTCGTTATTAAATAAATTGTTTTCATTTTCATATTCTATGTATTGATCAGTTGTTTCTATGGATGTAACTCACTATAGCTCCGTTAATATTCTTTAAAATTCCGTTTAATGTAGTTTTGGTATTTAGGCCATGGCGGGTGTCTTAGTTGAAAACACAACAAATCTAGTAGAGATGGTTCGAGTATTGGCGAACCAACGCAATATTGTAAGTTATGCCTCAACTTAACTACACATTATAATTTATAATGTTTGTATAATAAATGGTCAAATTTAATATCTTATGGTCGGATTGATACAGTGACAAGAAGAGATAAGATACACAATGAGACAAATGTCACACGCTTTAAGAGTAAATTCACACTCGCATTCATTGCATTTTTTTTGCATGCATGTATCTTGTTTTACAAAAGCTTATTTTAAGCTCTAGTTGAATATATCTAATACTAATAAAAGAGTAGCTTTAATGCCACATGGCATTCTTTTATAACAAAGGATTTTATCAAAATGCCATGTGTCAATTTATTATTATACCTCAACCATATAATAAATAATAATAAATAATAAATTAATATAAAGATTATTAAATGACTTAATTTAATATATATTAGAAATAATCTTATATTCATGATTATATCTCTTCAATATTCTTAATAATTAATATTAGTTATCTACTTATCTATACTTTAGTATAATATCACTACTTTAGTAAATAAAAACATACTTATCAAAAGAAGATGAGATAACCAAAAATTTATATACCCATCACTATTTGACGTAACCAAAAATTTAAAACATCATCATGTTTATAATTTTTTTATTATCGTTTCACAAATGTTAAACATATGTATAAACTATATATATATATATATGTATATGTATATATAATCTTAGATCATGAACTAATTCCATTCCATCTTCTACTTTGATAACATTTTTTAAAATAAGAAAATATAATTTGAAATAAGAGTAAATTGCCAAAATCGTTTCCAAGGTTTGGTTATGTTTGCCAGTTTCATCCAAAACAACTTTCTTGTACCATATTGTCATTCACTTTTAGAATTTTTTGTCATTTTCATCCAAATGTCTAATTTTTTTGCTTAAATCGTCTCTAAGGTTTGTGATTTTTTCCACTTTCATCCAAATATATGAAAGAAAAAATAACCTAAATTAGACATTTGGATGAAAATGGCAAAAAATTTCAAAAGTGAAGAACAATATGGTACAAAAAAAGTTGTTTTGGATGAAACTGGCAAACATGCCCAAACCTCAGGGACGATTTTGGCAATTTACTCTTGAACTAAAATATACTAATTATTTTCTATTAAAAAACAAAATTCTTACTTCGTAAGCGCATCATTTAAAATGAGTAATGTTATATTTTCTTTAAGTTTGCATGTAAAGTTCATATTAGGGTTCTATGTATTCATATCAAAATTTATACTGATTATGTGCGACGCAAGAAATAATATGAAATATAAAAAATAATTTAAAACTTATAATCTTATGTCCTTCAAACGCAACCGACCTCAACAATAATATATTTATTTTAAAAAACTCATTTAAGTTTATATAAATGGAAAAAAAATATTTATTTTCCCAAAGAACTCAATCAACTCTATGATCGTTATGTCCTTCAAACGCAATACAAGACTCGATACAAGACGAAGTCGACAAACGCATGCACCAACATTCTTCAAAATACAACAGCCGGTTGTAGTGAGATTTGAGGCTAAACAAACTCTGGCTTACAAAAAGACCAATTAGGGGGTTTCCAAAAAAATGCTTGGTGAAGGACTTGTGGTGGTGAAGTTAAAGGAGAATTTCAAGTGGCGCCTAAAACTCGCAGTAATTCTAAAAGTTCCCTATATTTAAAAATATATTAGTTTTACTTGAAAGGCTCACTACATAGCTAGTAATGATAATGAAATGAAACATGAAAAATGTGATATTTAATTAAAAAATTACTTTTGTTTTACTTGTTGACTTTTAGATAACGTTGACTATTGATGTTTCAACAACATTGACTGTTGGTGTCGCATGAAGTTGACCATTGACCAACGTTGGTTTTGGCATTGACCATCTATGACTTTGACCTGCATCGACTTTTTGACTTTGAGGTGCTTGTTTACCATCTTTGATTGCGGACATTGGAGTTATTAATAATTTGTTTTTTACATTACCATCTTTTGACTCATTCTAGTAGTGAAATTGCAAGTTCATCTTCGTGAATATTATGCATTTGTGGATTCCGAATCTGCCATTAAAGTAATATTTGTTCATATTATTTATAATTGTTGATAGTTATTAGTTACTTACAACAAATCGGATTATCCGGTTTTTGGATTTTCAAAAATTTTAGAGGGTGAATATTTATATCGGATATCCGGAAATTTCAGATATGGATTCAGAAATATAAACTATATAAACGGATATCCGAATTTGTAAAAAAAATCAAAAATTTTGTTTCATGCAAATATTACAACTATGCATTTATTCAATTTTCTATATTTCAAAATAAACATATTGCTTATATAATATATGTTTACAACTTTTTTAGTTTTTGGATATTGGATAGTCCGGTTATCCAAAATTTTTAGAAATCCATATTCGAATCCAAAAATTCGGATATTTCGGATACATAATTTGGGAAATTTTGGGTTGTTCGGTTTCGGATCCAGATTTTTTTAAACACCCTATATCTTCATTGTTAAATAAATTGTTTTCATTTTCATATTCTATGTATTGATCAGTTGTTTCTATGGATGTAACTCACTATAGCTCCGTTAATATTCTTTAAAATTTTGTTTAATGTAGTTTTGGTATATAGGCCATGGCGGGTGTCTTAGTTGAAAACACTACAAATCTAGTAGAGATGGTTCGAGTATTGGCGAACCACCGCAATATTGTAAGTTATTCCTCAATTTTACTACACATTATAATTTATAATGTTTGTATAATAAATGGTCAAATTTAATATCTTATGGTCGGATCGATACAATGACAAGAAGAGATAAGATACACAATGAGACAAACGTCACACACTTTAGGATTACCTTCACACTCGCATTCATTGCATTTTTTGCATGCATGTATCTTGTCTTACATGTCACACCCCGACCACGTAGAACATACAAAACGTGGCGGAAACATCGGGGAGTGTTGTAACAGAATTAATGTTTCACAACCATGGAAATTTAAGATTCGTTTTATTGATTAAAAGTGTTACAATGACTTAATCAAACAAGGAAAATACAACATAATTAACTAGTCTTGCATCTTTTATTGTCACTAAAGCCCAAGTCTGTCTAGGTGTATCTTGATCATCTTATGCAACAGCTCCTGAAAAACACATGTGAAAATAGGTACGTCAGCATAAAAATGCCTGTGAGATACATAGGTTTTGTGAAAATAAGATTCATGACTTATGTTTGAGAAAATGTTTAGTCATGAACCTTGTTATTTGCTTTGTCTTGTAAATCATTTGAAAAACGATAAGATCAGATGATATGTATAAATAAATGTAAGGTTAAATGAATAACCAAGTAAAATATGTTTGCATAAGATACGTTGTTTATAAATCAATGTCTTGTGAAAAGTATGTTATTTGTATGAAATGTTCTATGTCTCAAACTGAAATGATTCAAATAACGTTACGACATATAATACCATACAAACACTTATATATAGGAAGTACCAGCGGTGTATCCACCATGCTTGTATCATATTACACACGCATCGTTACTTAATCACTTAATCAAACCAAACCAACCAATGTAAGAAGTCTATGTTTAAATCAATTGTCAAATGTATTGGGTAATATGTCAAAGTGTTCATGTCAAGATGTAAATCATATCAAAATGTCTATGTCAAATATCCATGTCAAATGTCTATGTCAAATATCCATGTCAAATATCTATGTCAAATATCCATGTCAAATGTCTATGTCAAATATCCATGTCAAATGTCTATGTCAAATATCCATGTCAAATGTCTATGTCAAATATCCAAAAGTAGTCAAGAAATGTATAACCAAAATGATATGTATGGTAAGTAAAATTTAGACTACTTAAACCATAAGTAAAAATGTACAAAACAAGGTATTGAAGTAAAACTTGGTTTAAATCAAAGTTATGTTTTGTAAGATATATGCATGCTATACTGAATATGAACATTTATGCGGTATTGTGAAAATTCATACATCCAAGCCTTGAGACAGACGGATAACTATGTAAAAGTGAGTTATCAAGAGAATATGTATTCGGATTCGGTCATTCCTTTCATCCCCTTTCCCTGGGATGTCCGGAACGGGATTTGTCAAGTCCTATGGTACCACTACCTACTACCGAGCGGCATGATCGGTGTTAATGAATGTATAGTATAGTTTAAACAAACCAAATGTCATACCAAAATGTAAGCATGTTTTATGAAGATAATGTACCTAGTATGCTAGAGTAAACATACAGGGTAGAGCTGTAAAACAATGTGTCCATATGTTACTGGAACATATGCAACAGAGATGCAGTATAAAACAATGTACTAAGTATGCAAAGTCATCATACAAAGTAGAAAAGTCATGTAAAACAATGTACTAAGTAATGCACACAATGGGCACACCTAGCATGAAATGTCATGTAAAACAATGTACTAAGTAATGCACACAATGGGCACACCTAGCATAAGATGAAATGAAATCATGTACTATAATGTACTAACGAACATAGCATGTATATGATGTGAAAACAGGAAAAGCTTGAAAGTAACAAGTAGGCACATGTGTTCCACCCCAAAACAGTTTGGAAAACAGTAAAAGAGGGGTCTATGTACTCACTTGAGAATGCTCAGTAGTCCTTGAGTGACAGCCAAACAATGCTAGAGATCGCGGATATCAAACGGCACCTAATATAGGTAACTATTTTAATTAACCGGACCTAGATCGGAAGATCGGGTAGCATTAGGGTTTGTAAACCAAACGAGTGTAGAGACTCGTGTCATTTGGTTTAACAAAGCCTACATACTAAATGAAACTTAACCTAATTGTTTACGACCCATTACGACCAGTTTAGGTAGCTTATGCTACTTTAACGCGTCGTTCGCGTGAAACGCGTTCGGACCGCCTAACTAGTCCTATGACAAGTGTTATATGCCTAAACATGTTACATAATCAGTTATGTGACAAAAGTTTAGGTTACATATGCTAAATTACCAATTATACATGAAAAGGGTATTCTGGTAATTTACCTAAGGCATATAAAGTACCTATCATACAACTACTTAAACGATGTGACCATAGGGTATAACCTCGGAAGGTTATTCCCTACCTACTATGGTCACCTAATGTGTTTGGTCGGATCCTAATGATCGACCAAACTGGGTCGGGTTCGAAGGTAAAGGCGATTTATTAGATCGCCTACCCTACGACCCTAGACAACGTGGTAATCAGTGGGCATAGTCCCAAGGGACTATGACCAACGTGATTACAATCACGTTGCGAAGTTCCTACGAACTTCGCATTGACCATTACTGGTCAACGCTGAAAGTCAAACAAAGTTTGACTTTCTGACTCGAAAAGCAATAAAATAAGGAAAAGAACGAAAGAATACTTACGAAGGGTCCCCGAATGCTAATCCCGATCCAAGAATCTCAGGTATGAAACAATGGTTTCAACTTAGAGTTTCTCAAATCAGAATTCTTGTAAGTTTAGCAATGGGGGTGGATGGGTATATAGAGTTTTCGGTCCACCGTTAAGATCGTTTCATGGAATAACGTGATTGAATCATGCGCGTACACTTGTGGGAAAGTTATGGTGACTAAAATTCCATCCTTATCAGTTGACTAGATAATTAGGAACTTGTGGTTGTGGGTTAATCTGCTGAAAACATGCTGTTTAAACACTGAACCTGGTCTGCAGACCCCATACGCATCGTATGGTATATATACCATACGCATCGTATGGTGCAGTTTGGCAGAATTACAGTTTTGGTCCCTGAACTGTATTTAGGCCATTTTTGACACGTTTAAGGCCCGTTAACCCCATTTCAAAGCTCTAAAATGAAGTTAAAGTATAGGGAACTTAAAACATGCTCAAAAATATCTCGAATGTCGGTTCGTTTAACCGTACGATTGCGTTGTTCGGTTAATTACGACGGAATGCGCATAAGCGCGAAAAACGATCCAAATGACGCGACGAATGGATTTTTCTTAAGGCGAACACTAAAATATAATATAGTCATGCTCACATAAATTTTTGGATGTCCGGATGTATTCAGAACGTAAGTTATGTACGAAAATGCAAACTTGTGCACTTTTTGACACTTTTAGTCCCTGAATGACACAAAAGTTTATTTTAGCATACCGAACACCTCAAAGCCTATTTCTAAGCTATGTAAAGGATATTTATGGTATGTTTAACTTATGGTCATGTTCCAGAAGGTCTGTTACAGTTCAAATTGGCATACTTTCGCAGTTTGTCAACTTTAGTCCCTGTAAGCGATTTAACTTGATTTTGCCATACCAAAGCCTTCAAAACTTATTTCTAAGTTATGTAAAGGTTATTTAAGGTATGTTAAGCCTATGTCACTATTCCGGAGGGTTTGTTGCATTAAACTGGTTATATTTACGCATCAGTGCGCGTATAACCTTCCAGAAAGCGATTTAGAGTTTGAAATTGAACGAGAATTGATATGTGCAAATGATACACATATTTTTACAAATCCCAAGTGTGAAATATAATATTTCATTGGTTTGGTATTTGTTTGATGGTCGTGGAGGCACAGGTGTTACAGTCTCCCCTACTTTAGGAAATTTCGTCCCGAAATTTATTTAGAGGAAACTTGTGAGAGCTTGAAAACATGAAGTCGAAAAGATCGAACAACATTGGTTAGGGTTCTGAACTTCTAGTAACTTTAATAACATCATGATTTCAATGTAAGAGGGATACTTATATACAAGTATATAAAGCGTCATTGGTGCGTCCACCGTACCTCCATTACATCGTTCTCATTTCGTTATTGTTGTCACTATCGGTTCTTACACATAATAAATCTTACTGGGTTTCTGTGCACTAAATTTCATAATTATGTACGCGTCCATAATTAGACAATTCCTTGCATAGTTCACTCAGTCCATTTTATAATGTGCAGGGGAAAACCAAATGAACAATCCCGTGATGAGTGTGACTAGACCGCCATAGAGTCCTTTAGACTAAATCAATAAATGATCTAAATAGACTATCAAGGAGTCTGTCCAGCTACATCACTAGATGTCGTTCTTTAACCAAATTGTGAATCAATCTTTTTGATTAGACCACTAAAGGGTCTCTTATGAATCATGGAGTAGTACTATATAATCCAAGGGTCTTAACTATTACATAGAAGCCCATTAAGGATTAAAGGTAGTACCTTTTGAATATCCTGCTACGAATCCCTCATATGAAGATATGAAAGATTCTGCGAGGATTTGGATAACGAATATCCAGAGTATTAAAACACAAAATGCATAAAAGAAATCATAAGATGAATAAACACATAGTCACATAACCACAAAATTGTTTAACTAGAAGTTTGTTCTGCTAACAGAGTACATGTATTTAAAGCACACTAGGAATCCATCTCGTGGATTTCATTTGGCACTTTAAACATTATCAAGAATCTAACTATAAAGATAGCAAGATTTCTAAAAGAAAAATTCGATTTCGATTTTAAGGAACCGAAATGTTCGAATTTAGGTATAAAAAGGAATCCAATTAAGGACTCTGATTTGAATGATGATTATCCACAAGGATCTAATTGTGGAAATAAAAAGATCCCTTATGGATTTTAGAAGTTGAAAAAAAATGTTTTGAACCCTTGCACTGGATGTGCTTAGGTCAAAACATGATGTAAAATGCTTATGAAGTTGAGATGCTTGATATGTCAAGGCGACATATGAAGCAGAATTTTGAAGGTTAAGTCAATGTATGAGGAAAATATTTTTGAAAACTATGCATGGGGTTCTTTTAAGAAAAATGTGTTTAACGTTTTTGAAACCTTATATATAATACTTTTGAAATCATAAAGTAGGTGTATTAGGTAGATATATTTACAAAAATGTTTTAAAATCATGCGAGATGAAAGTTTGAAATTATGTATAAGGTTTTTTTTTTTTTTTGAAAGAC
This sequence comes from Helianthus tuberosus, assembly GCA_030545235.1. NCBI lineage: Eukaryota > Viridiplantae > Streptophyta > Magnoliopsida > Asterales > Asteraceae > Helianthus > Helianthus tuberosus. Next base: position 17,560 of record JARYGA010002276.1, on the reverse strand, counting down.
ATGAATGATGCTTTTCGAAATCATGCACTTGATCAGAAAATGTATTGTGTTAATATTGTCTTCAGACTATATGAAATATTTTGAAATTAGAAAGGTTGGTTTTGATAACATGGCCAATGTTTTTGAAATAACATAGACAATGTATCTAGAAAAATTGTTTTCAAACTATATGAAATGTTTTGAGATCATGAAGATTGTTTTGAAATACTTGTACTGTGTATGTCGAAAAATCATAACGTAATGGGTATGAGATTTGAAAATACCCTTAGTTATCTAACCAAGGATTCAAAGGCACAGATGTGCAGAAGCATGATTACTCATAATGTCACTTTATTTTCTGTACTTCGTATCTTAGAATGAAACGAGTACTTAAAATTTTCGAAGGAATCATGAGCAATCATTTGAAAGAGAGAATCACAAGAGTAGTTTGTAAGGAACATAGTTCCTTGATGTAGGTATCATAGGAAAAGTCATACACACATGTAATTATACTTGTATATCAGAATTGTGAACAACAACTTTTATTTATGAACGACACATATTGTTTCACAATACACGAAAACAAAAGAAACAAAGGCATAAGACAGCAACATCCTTTGTTCAGCTGAATGCTCATCCGTGGGTCGGATTTGCATTAGCAAGCTTTGGGCATCGGTTTCTGTAGTGGGTCAGATCCCCACAATTGTAACAGGCACCAGGTGGGTAGTGTGGTCGTGCAGCTTGACCCTGTTGCTGAGCAAGAGGCTGAGCAACTTGTTGAGCCGGGTTCTGAACTGGGCGATTCGGATTAGCAGGGATGCGGCAGGTGTCAGCAAGATGACCGGATCTTCCGCAGTTGGTGCACTGACGACACTGGAGGTGTGGTTGATGATGGCCGTTACACCTGTTGCACAAAGGTGCATTGCCAAAATAAGGCTTCTTGGCTAGTGGTTGCGCAGGCTGATTCGGTGCAGCTTGGGCCTGTGCAGTAATGGCATAGTTTTGGGAAACCTTACGCTTCCTTGCCCTCTTTGATGAACTAGAATCCTTCCCATTCTTGTTTCGACCTTTCTTGCTATCTTCCTTGTCAGACGACTGTTTCTCACCCTTGTCACCCTTCCTGTGTGATTTATTCTTCCGAATCTGCGACTCAGTCAATGTCGCCGATAACTCGATCGCCTGACGGAGTGTGGCAGGGTTACTACCAGTAAGGATGTCTTGTACCGAGTCAGGTAGGCCGTCGATGTACCTTTCGATAGCTATGTCAAGTGGGGTAACCATTGTCGGGCAAAGCAGACTCAACTCTTCAAACCTGTCAGTATATGCCCTGTGCTCTCCACTATCTTGCTTCAAATTATCAAATTCTTTCTCCAAGGCTCGCTGCTCATGACGAGGACAGAATTCCCTCATCATAAGGGCTCTAAGTTCAGCCCATGTCTGTGCGAGAGCAACTTCTGCACCTTGGTCCCTCATAACCCCGTTCCACCATGTCAAAGCCCTCTTCTGAAATACGCTCGAAGCAAACTCGACTTTGCGATTTTCGAGACACTGCACGTGGCGAAAAGTATTCTCTATGCTCTCAAACCACTGAAGAAGCCCAGTCGCTCCTTCAGAACCACTAAACTTGAGTGGTTTAGCCTGGTTAAAATCCTTGTATTTGCATAGAACATTGTTGTTGTTGTTGGCTTGGTTCCATTGAGCAAAGAGGTTTGGGAATTGAGCAGCCATTTGCTGCGCAATGATTTCTGCCAGCTCGGCAGTCTCTATCTGGCTTTCGCGTCGAGGAGGCATTGTCTAAAAGAGGAAACATGAAAGGAAACGAGTGAGAGAATTTAGACGAAAAGAATGAGATGAAACAAATCTGATGAAAACAAGGATAGTGGTCATTTGTTTGTTACTACAAAGCAACAAACGACACACAGTGACTGATCAAAGTAAATGGGTCAAAAATAATGTATCGCGAAGACATGCTCGCCTATAAGTGAACACTCATCCCAAGAATTCCTAGGTAAGCACAACTGGTCTCGCGTCTGATGAGATGTATACGAAGTGCTTGCCTAGACAGAAAACTCAGAATACAGGCATTTACCCTTCCAGTTTGCACGTGTTCACATTATTTAAAAGCCAAAACTTTGCCGAGATTTTGAAAATTCAAAGGGGTTCAAAACCATATAACAGAGAGTTCAAAACCTTACAATAGAGGGTTCAAAACCTTGTAATCAATCATCCTAGAACAGATGATTAGTTTTCAAAGCGGTTTTGAATTTATGTTCTTGTTGTGGTCGTCACCTAAGGATAGGTGACGGTATTGTTTTATGACTAAACGCAAGTAAACTCGCGTTAGGGTCCTAAGAAGGTTATAGACTAGGTCAAAGCATTACTAATAACCTAATTCCCTATAACCATTAGCTCTGATACCATCTTTTCTGTCACACCCCGACCACGTAGAACATACAAAACGTGGCGAAAACATCGGGGAGTGTTGTAACAGAATTAATGTTTCACAACCATGGAAATTTAAGTTTCGTTTTATTGATTAAAAGTGTTACAATGACTTAATCAAACAAGGAAAATACAACATAATTAACTAGTCTTGCATCTTTTATTGTCACTAAAGCCCAAGTCTGTCTAGGTGTATCTTGATCATCTTATGCAACAGCTCCTGAAAAACACATGTGAAAATAGGTACGTCAGCATAAAAATGCCTGTGAGATACATAGGTTTTGTGAAAATAAGATTCATGACTTATGTTTGAGAAAATGTTTAGTCATGAACCTTGTTATTTGCTTTGTCTTGTAAATCATTTGAAAAACGATAAGATCAGATGATATGTATAAATAAATGTAAGGTTAAATGAATAACCAAGTAAAATATGTTTGCATAAGATACGTTGTTTATAAATCAATGTCTTGTGAAAAGTATGTTATTTGTATGAAATGTTCTATGTCTCAAACTGAAATGATTCAAATAACGTTACGACATATAATACCATACAAACACTTATATATAGGAAGTACCAGCGGTGTATCCACCATGCTTGTATCATATTACACACGCATCGTTACTTAATCACTTAATCAAACCAAACCAACCAATGTAAGAAGTCTATGTTTAAATCAATTGTCAAATGTATTGGGTAATATGTCAAAGTGTTCATGTCAAGATGTAAATCATATCAAAATGTCTATGTCAAATATCCATGTCAAATGTCTATGTCAAATATCCATGTCAAATATCTATGTCAAATATCCATGTCAAATGTCTATGTCAAATATCCATGTCAAATGTCTATGTCAAATATCCATGTCAAATGTCTATGTCAAATATCCAAAAGTAGTCAAGAAATGTATAACCAAAATGATATGTATGGTAAGTAAAATTTAGACTACTTAAACCATAAGTAAAAATGTACAAAACAAGGTATTGAAGTAAAACTTGGTTTAAATCAAAGTTATGTTTTGTAAGATATATGCATGCTATACTGAATATGAACATTTATGCGGTATTGTGAAAATTCATACATCCAAGCCTTGAGACAGACGGATAACTATGTAAAAGTGAGTTATCAAGAGAATATGTATTCGGATTCGGTCATTCCTTTCATCCCCTTTCCCTGGGATGTCCGGAACGGGATTTGTCAAGTCCTATGGTACCACTACCTACTACCGAGCGGCATGATCGGTGTTAATGAATGTATAGTATAGTTTAAACAAACCAAATGTCATACCAAAATGTAAGCATGTTTTATGAAGATAATGTACCTAGTATGCTAGAGTAAACATACAGGGTAGAGCTGTAAAACAATGTGTCCATATGTTACTGGAACATATGCAACAGAGATGCAGTATAAAACAATGTACTAAGTATGCAAAGTCATCATACAAAGTAGAAAAGTCATGTAAAACAATGTACTAAGTAATGCACACAATGGGCACACCTAGCATGAAATGTCATGTAAAACAATGTACTAAGTAATGCACACAATGGGCACACCTAGCATAAGATGAAATGAAATCATGTACTATAATGTACTAACGAACATAGCATGTATATGATGTGAAAACAGGAAAAGCTTGAAAGTAACAAGTAGGCACATGTGTTCCACCCCAAAACAGTTTGGAAAACAGTAAAAGAGGGGTCTATGTACTCACTTGAGAATGCTCAGTAGTCCTTGAGTGACAGCCAAACAATGCTAGAGATCGCGGATATCAAACGGCACCTAATATAGGTAACTATTTTAATTAACCGGACCTAGATCGGAAGATCGGGTAGCATTAGGGTTTGTAAACCAAACGAGTGTAGAGACTCGTGTCATTTGGTTTAACAAAGCCTACATACTAAATGAAACTTAACCTAATTGTTTATGACCCATTACGACCCGTTTAGGTAGCTTATGCTACTTTAACGCGTCGTTCGCGTGAAACGCGTTCGGACCGCCTAACTAGTCCTATGACAAGTGTTATATGCCTAAACATGTTACATAATCAGTTATGTGACAAAAGTTTAGGTTACATATGCTAAATTACCAATTATACATGAAAAGGGTATTCTGGTAATTTACCTAAGGCATATAAACTACCTATCATACAACTACTTAAACGATGTGACCATAGGGTATAACCTCGGAAGGTTATTCCCTACCTACTATGGTCACCTAATGTGTTTGGTCGGATCCTAATGATCGACCAAACTGGGTCGGGTTCGAAGGTATAGGCGATTTATTAGATCGCCTACCCTACGACCCTAGACAACGTGGTAATCAGTGGGCATAGTCCCAAGGGACTATGACCAACGTGATTACAATCACGTTGCGAAGTTCCTACGAACTTCGCATTGACCATTACTGGTCAACGCTGAAAGTCAAACAAAGTTTGACTTTCTGACTCGAAAAGCAATAAAATAAGGAAAAGAACGAAAGAATACTTACGAAGGGTCCCCGAATGCTAATCCCGATCCAAGAATCTCAGGTATGAAACAATGGTTTCAACTTAGAGTTTCTCAAATCAGAATTCTTGTAAGTTTAGCAATGGGGGTGGATGGGTATATATAGTTTTCGGTCCACCGTTAAGATCGTTTCATGGAATAACGTGATTGAATCATGCGCGTACACTTGTGGGAAAGTTATGGTGGCTAAAATTCCATCCTTATCAGTTGACTAGATAATTAGGAACTTGTGGTTGTGGGTTAATCTGCTGAAAACAGGCTGTTTAAACACTGAACCTGGTCTGCAGACCCCATACGCATCGTATGGTATATATACCATACGCATCGTATGGTGCAGTTTGGCAGAATTACAGTTTTGGTCCCTGAACTGTATTTAGGCCATTTTTGACACGTTTAAGGCCCGTTAACCCCATTTCAAAGCTCTAAAATGAAGTTAAAGTATAGGGAACTTAAAAAATGCTCAAAAATATCTCGAATGTCGGTTCGTTTAACCGTACGGTTGCGTTGTTCGGTTAATTACGACGGAATGCGCATAAGCGCGAAAAACGATCCAAATGACGCGACGAATGGATTTTTCTTAAGGCGAACACTAAAATATAATATAGTCATGCTCACATAAATTTTTGGATGTCCGGATGTATTCAGAACGTAAGTTATGCGCGAAAATGCAAACTTGTGCACTTTTTGACACTTTTAGTCCCTGAATGACACAAAAGTTTATTTTAGCATACCGAACACCTCAAAGCCTATTTCTAAGCTATGTAAAGGATATTTATGGTATGTTTAACTTATGGTCATGTTCCGGAAGGTCTGTTACAGTTCAAATTGGCATACTTTCGCAGTTTGTCAACTTTAGTCCCTGTAAGCGATTTAACTTGATTTTGCCATACCAAAGCCTACAAAACTTATTTCTAAGTTATGTAAAGGTTATTTAAGGTATGTTAAGCCTATGTCACTATTCCGGAGGGTTTGTTGCATTAAACTGGTTATATTTACGCATCAGTGCGCGTATAACCTTCCAGAAAGCGATTTAGAGTTTGAAATTGAACGAGAATTGATATGTGCAAATGATACACATATTTTTACAAATCCCAAGTGTGAAATATAATATTTCATTGGTTTGGTATTTGTTTGATGGTCGTGGAGGCACAGGTGTTACATTACAAAAGCTTATTTTAAGCTCTAGTTGAGTATATATATATAACAATGACAAACAACATATGTATGTCAAAGTAAATATGGATAACAATGTAGCTAAACTTGTAGCAAATTTTAGCCATGTAATTAGTTTTGGGGAAAAAGGTACGCACATTGCATGCCTAGACGCGGTATCTAGGGGTGTTCAAAAAAATCCGGATCCGAAATATCCGAACGGGTATGAATTTTAAATAATTTATCCAATAATCCGACATCCGAAAACTATCTTTTATAAATGTATATAGTATTTGAGCAGTATATTTAGTTTGGAATATAGTAAAAAAATAGTAAATAATCATATTCGAATGTGGATTTATGAATGTTTTTTGTTTTCAATGTTGTAAATTTAAAAAATCGAATATAGGTTTAGTTTTAGCTATGCATAAAACATATTTTTTATACATTCGGATATCCGTTTGGATATCCTAATCCGTATCCGAAGTTTTAGATATCTGGTTTTCGGATATCCGAAATTTTCGGTACGGATTAGGATATCAATATTCATTATCGGAAATTTTCGGATATCTGATTTTTGGATATTCAAAAACCAGATAATCCGATCTTGAACACCACTATCAATATCATACAATATTAGCAAACTGCTAGAGTTATCCCACTCTATGTGTCATTTCAACCACAAACACCACATTATTCTCTCTTCAAAATACAACAGCCGGTTGTAGTGAGATTTGAGGCTAAACAAACTCTGGCTTCCAAAAAGACCAATTGTAACATTCCTAAAATTTTTATTTATATATATATATATATATATATATCAACTTATGTTATTAAAAGGATTCATCATGGGTAAGTTGACCAATGGAAATATAAGATATTTTGAGCAAGCGTAGGAACCATTTAATAATTAAATTTTAAAAATACATTATATTTGAACCTACTCTATTTTTAATGAAACTTGGTTCGCAAGGTAGATAAAAATATGCTCGTCCTAATGGCATATTCATTATTTTATAAAACGTCATATTTTAAAAGTTATACGCGCCAAATGAGTGAAGCAATTAAATTAATTATAATATATAATTAATAAAATAAGTTAAATCAAAACATTTTGAAAATATATACATAATGCACGTAGAAGTGCATGTGTAAGAATTTTAAATAATAATAAAAATAAATAAACTAATTAACTTTATGATGCATGTAAACGTGGCCCATAGAATTATGCTTGAAAACCTTAATTACAAATCAATACATGGCCAATAGAAATACATTCGGTCAAAGTGTTGCCGTATCCTCCAAGGTTTGAAAATACTATAAATATAGCATTATAGCTCTTTAACAAATTGTTCAGCCAATCTCTCGAACTCTCTCTCTCTATCTATAATACATATATATTTTCTTAAGTATTATTCCCCTATAATAATAATAAAGCCCTACCCCATTTTAAGTATTTTAACCATGATCACTGATACCCTGTCCAAGTGACGTAGGGCCCCGTAATGTATGTCAAGGCTCTGCCTAAATTCATTGGGGTTCTGTCTCGTGACGTAGGGATAAAGTAGAATTGGGTTACTATATTTAAGTGTGAGTGCACTATATATTTTATCAAATCACCCAGGAGTGATACCCAAAATATAACCACCCTTCTAAAACACCCTTGACACCCTACACTTTCTAAAATACATCCCGTATGTGAAAGTCAAGCCCGAAATACCAAATAGTATTAAAAATAAATAAAAAGCAAGAAATAGTAAGTTGAGGCGGGCCGCGTAGACCCACCCCAATCCTTACGCGGGCAGTATGAAGGTTGAGACCTGATACCTTTGATTTTATTAAGTTCAAGCGGGCAGCGTAAGCTAACCGTTAAGCTAACGCGGGCCGCGAGGGACTAAAAAGGTGGCGCAGCCCGGTGCGGCCACGTGTCCCAACACCCGTCAAGCCTACACATCGACTCAGCCAAGCTACACGTTGACCCGGAGTCAACGCGGGCCGCGTAAGCTTTGTGCTTATATTACGCGGGCCGCTTGAAACGACTTGATATTTTAACACAATGCATGTTATTTACTGATTAAAATAGTGGTTATAATCAGATTAGCGCAGTTTTTGTATAAGTCACATAAATCATGCGATTTCACGTATTTTACAACTTTTAATGCATCATGTACAACATGCAAAGCTAGCAAACATTATGACAAAGTTATAAGTCACTAAATACTTTAATATAACTTCATTTTAGTGTTTATAATCTGCTCATAACCAATTTTTACTCAATCACACTCAAATCATCTTTTTAAGATCATATATCATCATGCATGTTTACATATGTGCATCTAATGCACTCCTACAACATTATCATTATCTTTTATGTTCTAATCATATTCTAGAACACATTAACATCATGTTTTTACAAGATATAACACACATCATCATGATCATCCAATCATTCAAAATCATTCATGTAAGTATCCTTCACATTTAAGATTATATGACAAATTTTATATGCATGCATACATATATACATATATACATACGAAATACATACACACATATAAACTTCCAAAAATTTACTTTTCAACATATCACTTTTAAATCCTAAATCACTTTAGAACATTCTTATTTGACAACTAACACTTCATTTAATCATCTTATTTTTTTCAAGAAATCAAACAAATCAAGATCTTTTCATCAACAATCAAAATACAATATACACATATACACACACCATTCTCGGCCATATATACATACATGCATGCACCCATTTTTATTTTATTCAAAACTCATTTGTTTGAAATTTCCAAGTTAATGTTTAAATCTCAAGAATCAAGAGAAACTTTTACTATATCTTTATCAATATGAACCAAGAACAAGATTTGAAAGAAAATACATTATACCTTCAAAATTTTTAGTGGGTCTTAAGAGTAGTGATGATATGAAGCCTTGTTCTTTCTCAAACCTCCTTGAAATCACCTCTAAACCTTTATGTAAGCTTGAAAACACCTTGGAATGGACATGATCTTCAAGGTTTAAGTTTGAAAATGAAAATGGAAGTGTACAAGGGGGGTGTTCGGCCGAGCTTGGTATGAGGGAGAGAGAGAGTGAATTTTGAATTGGGTTTTCTTGAAAGTTGAAGTTTATGGAAGCATGCAAAGTCCCTATCATCACCACCTTCTTTTCTAGTGATTACAAGTGTTTAGTTTTGAGAGAATCAAGAGAATGTGGCTGCCCTAAGTGCCGCCACCTATCCCTCCTCTCATAACATTATATATACATACACAAATATATGTAAGTTTGTGTTAAAAACAGGTATTTTACTGAATACCGGGTATATTTTATCTAGCGTTTTAATCCCGTTTTAGTGCGTTTTAAATTATTTTTATCATTCTATAAAAATAATCACTTAAAATTATTACTGAAATAATTACCAGTTGCCTTGACTAGCTGCGTTGACAGTATTTTGTTTAATTTGCGCAGTATCGCGCGGTACGCGCTCAAACTCGAAAAATAGAGTTTCTTAGCGTTTTAAATTATTTTTCCACATGGATATGATTAAAATTATTATTCTAATCATAACAAACTATTTTTAGGATTTTAACACTGATCGGGTGGTCACCGACGTTCGTTTCGCATTTAAACGTTACGCGATAAGCGTTAGTTTTATCGTTGCCAACCTAATTTTTATATAGATCTAAATTTAACAACACATCAAATATCATATATTAACATGAAAGTCAGTCACAAATAGTCATGTTATATGTCTAATACACAGATTACTATTGTTCGGTACGGCCTGAGAGACCGGGTGTCACATCTGGGGCTAAACCACCGATAAAAAGGGCAATGCGTTTGGGTTCTGGGGTGACCAAATATGGTACAAGCCTCGACATGGAGTTAAATGTGACAACTGGCACAAACCGGTAATTTCCTTACACTTTAATTATTATTTAATGACTGCAATTATGTGCTTAAATGTCAGCATTGACTGATTACATGCTAAACAAGTGAATTCATGCACGTTGTATACTACAAAATATTGCTTTATGCTTAAACGAGAGCGTTGCGTCAGAAATACTAGTAAGCTCACCGGTAAGACACTCTGTGTCAACAAAACTACAAAAATCAGTCAGACATTAAAATTGGAGCCTAGGTGTAGGCCCAACGACAAGAATGCATTAAAAGCCAAGAATACATACAAGGGTTTACATATATACCTTGCGAAAGCAAAAATAAGCACTAAAAATCACCCGAAACGCACTTTAAGTGCAGAATTTTATATAATTCAGCTCAAATCAGCTTTTAACAACATAAATAACATGCATAAATGTCGTTTTATCATCCAGAATACTTCCCTAAGTGACAGAAATTAAAAGTGTCACAAAAAAGATACTTATTAGACACTAAAAGGTGCAATTTAGCACTTTAACGAACCGGTATATAACCGAACAACCGGATATTACACGGAACACCAAAATAATGCTAGAAGCATTGTTTTTATTTTTCTAAGCTAGTTAGGGTCCCCGAACACCCTAACACACTATATATTTAGTAACACACTTGAATCACTAATTAATTCACCTAACTTCTAACTAGTTTAAGTAACTAACAAGTTAGAATCCAACCAACACACACCCCCCTCATAATCGGTTAGGGACATGGGATCCCATCCATGGATTCTTTTAAATATAATAATAGATTATGTTGGGTATCTAATAAGCACATTACATGTTGGATAAACATGAAATTGGATCATAAATAAGCACTTAGGGTCACCAATCTCTCACTTCCCAACACAACACCAAACAACCTTCTTCCTCCCTTCTCTTGTGGGTTCGGCCGAAACCAAGGGGCACCACCACCATCATCATTTGATCTTTCTCATGCAATCCATACATACCCTAAGGTGCTAGAGATCATTCAAGCAAGCTCGGTGCTCTCGGAAGCTCAAGAACCTCTCTAGATTTCTTTTATCCACCTCGTTTACGTCTTGTTTCTTCCCTAGCCTTGATCTAGTAGTAAGTGCCTCCAAACATCATCTTGTTCTTGTTTAGAGTGGTTAATAAGTGATTTAGCGGTTAAAAATCAAGAACACACAAGATCATAACTTAAAGTCTTGAAAGTAAGATGAAAATGTTGGATAAAAAGAAACTAGTGGTGTAAATCATGAAAATCTTGGTTAGTTGTGATTATTTTATGTTGTTTGTTGCTAGAAGTGGGATGGATCATCATCTAACCATACTAGATCAGGTTCAAGAACATGAACTAGTAGTATGTTAGTGCTAGAGATGTGAAAGATGATGAACCCTTCCACTCATGAAACATGAACTTGAGTAAAAGTAATTTTTCTTGTAAAATAAGACTCTAAACATGTAGATCTAAAGATCTACAAGTGGTTTTTCAGAAGAACCAAGCGGAAAATGCTAGTTTTGTTAAAACCCGGACCTTACATAAACTAAATCATTTTAGTGAATAAACAAGTGTGTAAACACTTGTGTCACAAGAAAAATTTAACAAGAAATATGTTTGGTAAATCATGACTAGAAGTTGTGAAACTTCAAGATCTTTAAAAATAAAGTTTTTAAGAAACTAAACTTATTTTTAAAGATAACAAGACCCACTAAATATGTTAGTAACTTACTACATATTTTTACAAACTTTCAAGTTCATAAGTTGTGGTATATGCTTGTTTTGACAAGTTTGATAAATAAAGATTATGTTGCTGAGATTGTTGTTGATTTAAAAGAAAATAAACACATGTTTTGAAAACTTGGGAAACCTCCATTTTTAGGGGAAACTCTGTCAAAATTTTTATAAATTTTGACACTTAGAAAAATATAAGTTTTTGAGAAACTTATTCCCTAAAAATGTATTTAAAAATATTACCAAGGTTTCCCTAATTTTTGGTGATAAGAAATGAGGATTGCTTCAAGAATAAAAATGGATATTAAGTATGTATATATCTTGAGAAAAATATATATATTTATTGATCTCCACATTTTGTGCTAAGTGTATGTAGTATGTATTATACGTGCTAGTGTATTAGGACTTGAAAATACACTAAATACTCTTGAGGAGTAAAAACACAAAAATACACATACAACGTACTTAGACAAATACAAGATACATAATTCGGGTGCAAAGTGCAAAACATGAGATACTTATATTAATTTCTGAGAAAATAATATAAGTAAGACACTTAGTTAAAAATATAAATTATTTTTAACACAACAATACAAATACAAAAGAGAGTGATTGTACTTGTGCGTCGCAAGTCTAGTGACTAACGTTAAGAAAACGCGTATAGGTCACGACGTTAATTAAGCAAATCCGGTGAAGTTTACGACGCAAGGAACGCAAAGTTGTGAGTTCATGCTCCCCCTTTTCTTTTAACTGTTTTCAGTTTTATAACTTCGGGGGTGAAATACATGTACAAATGTTACAATATTTATAAATGGTATGATAAAAATACAAGAAGCACACTTGGTGAGGACGAGTACCAAGTGTGATGAGATATAAGAATACGAGAAGCGCACTTGGTGAGGACGAGTACCAAGTAGGATGCGTTATGAGAAATGATACGAGAAATCGTGTCACCAATAGGGTACCATAAGCACCATTAATCAACTATATACCTAGACCGCAGAACAAAAGGTTAGATCTAACGGGTGCCGGGCAGCCACACTCTCGGTGAGGGCGAGTATCGAGTAGTGCTTTTGTGTCTCAGAATATGCCAACTAGAAAAATGCCTAAGGTTTGGTGACTTCCTATGTCGTGTCACATGTTAATGGCTTTGCAACCCATTAACAATCCTGATACTTACAGGAATACTTTATTTATATAAGATTCATACCATACTAAAACTTGATTTATACTTGAGTACGTGGGGTACTCAAGAAAACTTGAATTATACTTGAGTACGTGGGGTACTCAAGAAAACGGAAATTATACTTGAGTACGTGGGGTACTCAAGAAACACTTGAATTATACATGAGTACGTGGTGTACACATGAATACTTGATTTATATATGAAAACTTGATTTATACATGACACAAGCTATGTTTTCATACAAAGTATACAAACGTGAAATACAAAAACTGCATGAATTCACACCAACATTATGTTGACGTTTTGTGACACCTGTGTCACTGCGACCATCAAACAAATACGAAACCAATGAAATATTGTATTTCATACTTTGGACTTGTATAAATATGTGTATCTTTTGCACATATCAACTCTTGTTCGATTTCAAGCTCTAAATCGCTTTCTGGAAGGTTATACGCGTGCTGATGCGTAAATATAACCAGTTTAATACAAAAAACACTCTGGAATAGTGACATATACTTAACATAACTTAAATAACCTTTACATAACTTTGAAATCAGTTTTGAAGGCTTTGGTATGGCAAAAAACAAGTTAATTCGCTTACAGGGACTAAATTTGACAAACTGCGAAAGTATGCCAATTTGAACTGTAACAGACATTCCGGAACATGACCATAAGTTAAACATACCATACATATCCTTTACATAGCTTAGAAATAGGCTTTGAGGGGTTCGGTGTGCTAAAATAAACTTTTGGGTCATTCAGGGACTAAAAGTGTCAAAAAGTGCACAAGTTTGCACTTTTGCGCATAACTTACGTTCTGAATACATCCGGACATCCAAAAATTTATGTAAGCACTAAAATATTTTATTTTAGTGTTTGGCTTGAGAAAAATTCATTCGTCGCGTCATTTGGATCGTTTTTCGCGCTTGTGCGCATTCCGTCGTAATTAAGTGAACATCGCGTTCGTACGACCAAACGAACCAACATCCGGCATATTATTTGAGCATGTTTCATTTCCACAATGATTAGGCATCATTTTAGGGCCTTAAAGTTGGCTTTACGGGCCTTAGAAGTGTCGGAAATGGCCTTAAGGTTGATGAGTATCTTTACGCGGCCAGCGTCAATGTTCTGATCAGACATGGCCAGGCGGCCCGCGTAAGGTTGATGAGTATCTTTACACGGCCAGCGTCAATGTCCCAGATCAGATAAGATCGATTTGTCAGCAGATTACAGCTGTTTAACTCACAACCACAAACCCACACTTGACCTTTCAGCTCATTAGGGGCCATTTTTAGTTACCACAACTTTCCAACAAGTGTACGCACGAGATTCGATCACGTTATTCAAGAAACGATCTTAACGGTTCGGGAAATACTATAAATACCCAACCCACTTAACTTGAAAACCCACTAGAATCTGATCTAATGCGCTCTAAGTTGAAACCTTTGTTTCATACCTGAGCTATTTTGATCTAGATTAGCATTCGCGGACCCTTCGTAAGTATTCCTTCATTCTTTTATTGCTTTTCGACTCCGAAAGTCAAACTTTGTTTGACTTTCTGCGTTGACCAGTTATGGTCAATGCGAAGTTCGTTTGAACTTCGCAACGTGATTGTAATCACGATGGTTATTGTCCCTTGTGACTATGCCTACTGATTACCACGTTGTCTAGGGTCGTAAGGTTAAGCGATCTGATAAATCGCTTATACCTTCGAACCCGACCCATTTGGTCGATCATTAGGATCCGACCAAACACTTTAGGTGACCATAGTATATAGGGAATAACCTTCTGAGGTTATACCTTATGGTCACGACGTTTAAGTAGTTGTATGATAGGTAGTTTGTATGCCTTAGGTAAATTACCAAAATACCCCTTTAATGCCAAAATTCATTTTAAACGTATGTGACATAACTTTTGACATCTAAACTGATTTGGCGACAATATTAGACATGTTAAGGCATATATTACTTGTCATAGGGCTAGGTAAGCGGTCCGAACGCGTTTCGCGCAAACGACGCGTTAAAGTAGCATAAGCTACCTAAACGGGTTGTAATGGGTCGTAAGCGCTTAGGTTAGGTTTCCTTTAGTATGTACACTTTGTTAAACCATATTACACGAGTCTCCATACTCGTTTGGTTTACGAACCCTCATTCTATCCGATCCTCCGATTTAGGTCCGGATTATTAACATAGTTACCTATATTAGGTGCCGTTTGATTCCGTGATCTCTAGCATTGCTTGGTGGTTATCTTAGGACTTCTGAGCAATCTCAAGTGAGTACATAGACCCCTCTTTTACTGTTTTCCAAACTGTTTTGGGGTGAAACACATGTGCCTACTTGTTACTTTCATGCTTTCCTGTTTTCACATCATACATTTGCTGTGTTTATTAGTACATTTATAGTACATGATTTCAATACATTTTATGCTATGTATGCCCATTGTGTGCATACTTAGTACATCACTTTACAATACATTTCATGCTATGTACGCCCATTGTGTGCATGCTTAGTACATTGTTTTACATTGCATTTCTGTTGCATATGCTCATCCAGCATATGAACACATTATACTACATTTTGAACCGTTGTAACCATTTGACTATGTGAACCGTCGTAACCCTTTGATTATATGAACCGTTTGTAACTATTGAACCGTGTGAACCATTTGTATCTGTTGACATGATTTACATTTGACAATAGACATTTGACTATACATAAACATTTATACAATTGTTAAACATTACATCTTGGTGGTTTGGTTTGAGTAAGTGATTTAAGTAACGAGGCGTGTGTAATATGATACAAGCATGGTGGATACGCCGCTGGTACTTCCTATATATAAGTGTTTGTATGGTATTACATATCGTAGCGTTATTTGAACCATTTTAATTCGAGACATATAACCTTTTATACAAATAACATACTTTTCACAAGACATTGATTTACAAACAACTTATCTTATACAAACTCATTTTACATGGTTATTCATTTAACCATACATTATTCTCTTATTTATACATATCATCTGATCTTATCGTTTTTCAAATGATTTACAAGGCAAAGCAAATTACAAGGTTCATGACTAAACATTTTCTCAAACATAAGTCATGAATTCTGTTTTCACAAAACCTATGTATCTCACAGGCATTTTCATGCTGACGTCCCTATTTTCACATGTGTTTTCAGGAGATGATGCATAGGACTTATCAAGACATACTTAGGCGGACCTGTGCCTTAGTGACTTAAAACGAGACAAGAACTAGTTAATTTATGTTATGTACTCTTTGGTTCATGTTTAAAACAGTGTAAACTTTCATGTTTGATTAATAAAACGAAACTTCAATTGCCATGGATTTGAAACAATTAATTCTGTTACAACACTCCCCGACGTTTCCGCCACGTTTTGTATGTTCTACGTGGTCGGGGTGTGACAGAAAAGTTGGTATCAGAGCCAATGGTTATAGGGAATTAGGTTATTAGTAATGCTTTGACCTAGACTATAACCTTCCTAGGACCCTAACGCGAGTTTACTTGCGTTTAGTCATAAAACAATACCGTCACCTATCCTTAGGCGACGATCACAACAAGAACATAAATATCAAAACCGCTTTGAAAACTAATCATCTGTTCTAGGATGATTGATTACTAGGTTTTGAACCCTCTATTGTAAGGTTTTGAACCCTCTGTTATAAGGTTTTGAACCCCTTTGAATTTTCAAAACTCTCTTCAAAGTTTTGGGTTTTAAATAATGTGAACACGTGCAAACTGGAAGGGTGAATGCCTGTACCCTGGGTTTTTTGTCTAAGGCTAGAGTGTTCGTACAAATCCACATAATCGGACCAGTCACTCTTACATGGGAACTCTTGGGGTGATTGTTCACTTATAGGCGAGCATGTCTTCGCGATACATTATTTTTGACCCATTTACTTTGATTAGTCACTGTGAGTCGTTTGTTTGCTATGTGATGCGAACAAATGACCACCAGCTTTGCTGCTGTCAATTTTTGTTTCATCTCATTCTTTTCACCCAATCATCTCACTCGTTTCCTTTCATGTTTCCTCTTTTAGAATGCCTCCTCGATGCGAAAACCAGATAGCGACTGCCGAACTGGCAGGAATCATTGCGCAGCAAATGGCTGCTCAATTCCCAAACCTCTTTGCTCAATGGAACCAAGCCAACAACAACAACAATGGTCCATGCAATTTCAAGAGTTTTAACTCGGCTAAACCACTCAAGTTTAGTGGTTCTGAGGGAGCGACTGGGCTTCTTCAATGGTTTGAGAGCATTGAGAATACTTTCCGCCACGTGCAGTGTCCTGACAATCGCAAGGTTGAGTTTTCTTCTAGTGTGTTCCAGAAGAGGGCCCTTACATGGTGGAACGGGGTTATGAGAGACCGTGGTGCTGAGGTTGCCTTAGCCCAGACTTGGGCCGAACTTAGGGCTCTCATGATGAAGGATTTTTGTCCTCATCACGAGATCAGGGCCTTGGAAAGGGAATTTGACAATTTGAAGCAAGATAGCGGTGAGCATCGAGCCTACACGGACCGTTATGAGGAGTTAAGCCTGTTATGTCCAAACATGGTCACGCCTTTGGATAAGGCAATCGAAAAGTACATTGATGGCCTCCCCGACTCAATACAAGACATTGTGACTGGT
>JARYGA010002275.1:0-46885 GCA_030545235.1 Helianthus tuberosus | reverse complement strand
TTGGCACACCACCTCTCTCACACTTCATCCACCACCCACCACCATCACAACACCATCATCCACCACCACCATCATCCATTGTCCATCGTAGAGTGTGTGAGTCGTCTCGGGATCCAAGATTGATCGTAAGAGTTCTTGACAATCAAGGCCATGTTTGCCTAAGTCTCTTACATCACTTGGTGAAGACAAAGTGTCTAGTATAATACTTTTTATTTCTAATCTCTTGCACTTTTTATTTGGTTTTGTATTAATGACTTTAATAACTAGTTACTTATGTTGAAGGTGATCTTTCCTTATCGTTTGTCCGTGGTGTCTTGGCATTATTTTACTGTCTATATAAAATAAAGGATTTTCACCATTCATATCTCCACGGTCTATATGGAGGTATGTTGGCTACCTGGTCGGGGGTTAAGGGAACGGTTTGGTAAAGGTCTTGCCATTGTTCAGCGTTTAGAGGTCCTGCAATGGACCTGGGTCAAATTTAGTAGGACCTCCTTCAATGCTTCACGGTATTGGATGGCGGGGGTCCAAACTCTTTGATCCCCTCATAAGTTAACTACTATTAATACTATAACCCGGCTACTTAGGACTGTATCCCTGCTGACTCAGACTACTTAGCCGAGGGTAACGTCACCGCCAAAAGCGGGCCCTACCACAATACTGCATTAATAACTTAATTCATTATCTTCCAATAATCCACCCTTTTAGGATTGTATCCTTGCTGACTCAAACTACTGGGGTGAGGGTAACGTCACCTTCAAAAGAGGGGCCTACTACAATAACTAAGATAATATCTTAATTATGTGCAAAAGTGCGGAAATAATCAAAGGTTATACTAGATACGAGTCGGAACCAAGTGATTCATCTTGTCTATCTGTTTTTCTTTTATTTTTATTTTCAGCATTTTAGTTAGTTTTTATTTTTCCTAGTTTTAAACATTTTTTCTAAACTTTTATTTTGATTAGACGTTGAGGATAAACCGGTACTAAAAGCTCTTGTGTCCTTGGACGACCTCGGTATCTTACCAACGCTATACTACACTCAACGATGGGTGCACTTGCCCATATGTGTGTTTAGTGTTAGTGAAATATCGTGTTTTATAAATTTAAAACTTGGCTAAAATAAGTGTTAAAAAGGGCTTAAAATATACACCTAATATATATAACACTTCACACGCATCAATAGTTCATTTTCTTACAATACTTAGGGGGAAACTGTTAGGAAACTTTATTTATAAGTATTGAAGAAAATTAGATTCAACTGGATCTATGAAGAAGATAACAGTCCTGAAGATCACAACAAGAAGAAGAAGATCGGATAGGACAATTAAAATGAACAGCATCTACTTCAAAGAATCACAAGTTGATCAAGAGCTGAAATAGATTATCAGAGAAGGTCATTTTTGATGGATCTGATGATATTTCTGATGAAATATCTTCAGTTTCTGGCGATTCTGATCATCAGATTTTCTGATGATTTGTTCACCAGAATTTCTGATGAAGTGGTTTATCAGAAATTCTGATGAATACCCCACTTGTCTTAAAATCAACTCTATCCTGCCACAATAACCGAAGCTACTTGACATTAATGGATATCATGATTACAAAGGCAACTTGACTGTTGGATTCAATGAATATGTCAAATGGCTACTTTATGCAGGACTTATTGCATGAATAAACAATTGTTTATTCATGTATCCAGCCTTCTATAAATAGAAGGCTCACCCAGTAGAAGATAATGAGTTAAGCTTAGCATTCAATACATACTACAAAACTCCATTGCCCTCTCACCGACAGAATTCAAGATTCATTTGTATTAGATAATAATCTTACAATCACCTTGTAAACTATTTTGTTTCAAAGTGATATAAACTTGATAATTCTGTAGGTCTTGTTTCTTGAAAGTCTGATTTCCATTTCCGCACAACTTTTTCACATCTACTGAAATCACTTGCCATAATACGTGAAAAGAAGTTTTTAAGCCCATACTGGTTCCAACAATTGGTATCAGAGCCCATACTGAAATCAGCTCTGATACTAATTGTTGGACCCAGTATGGGCTTAAAAACTTCTTTTCACGTAATATGGCAAGTGATTTCAGTAGATGTGAAAAAGTTGTGCGGAAATGGTAATCAGACTTTCAAGAAACAAGACCTACAGAATTATCAAGTTTATATCACTTTGAAACAAAGTAGTTTACAAGGTGATTGTAAGATTATTATCTAATACAAATGAATCTTGAATTCTGTGGGTGAGAGGGCAATGGAGTTTTGTAGTATGTATTGAATGCTAAGCTTAACTCATTGTCTTCTACTGGGTGAGCCTTCTATTTATAGAAGGCTGGATACATGAATAAACAATTGTTTATTCATGCAATAAGTCCTGCATAAAGTAGCCATTTGACTTTTCATTGAATCCAACAGTCAAGTTGCCTTTGTAATCATGATATCCAATAATGTCAAGTAGCTTCAGTCATTGTGGCAGGATAGAGTTGATTTTTTGACAAGTGGGGTATTCATCAGAATTTCTGATAAACCACTTCATCAGAAATTTTGATGAACAAATCATCAGAAAATCTGATGATCAGAATCATCAGAAACTGATGATATTTCATCAGAAATATCATCAGATCCATCAGAAATGACCTTCTCTGATAATCTATTTCAGCTCTTGATCAACTTGTGATTCTTTGAAGTAGATGCTGTTCATTTAAGTTGTCCTATCCGATCTTCTTCTTCTTGTTGTGATCTTCAGGACTGTTATCTTCTTCATAGATCTAGTTGAATCTAATTTTCTTCAATACTTACAAATAAAGTTTCCTAAAGTATTGTAAGAAAATGAACTATCTCATGAACATAAAATTTCCAAACAGTGGAAACTTAACATTTTGCAAAATTAAACCAGTTACTGATGTTCTGAAAAGAAAATTACATAACAGATGAAAATTCAAATAAACAAGTTCTTTAGGTCAGCTTCGCTTTCTTGTGCACATCTCCTTTCTTTAGCTTCTTCTTTCCAGGAGATGTATTTGTTGCAGATGTCATACATGTCTTTGTACCAGGTTCTTGCTTGAATCCACTCTTCAATCATTTCTTCAATTTATTTTCTGTGACCTTCCAATTTCTTTCCTGTCTTCTGAAGTTGTTCTTGTCTCTTATTCATACCTTTCATGATAAACTTCAGAGTCTGATTTGAGTACTTGCAGATGTCAACACTTCTGAAAAGAGCTTTGTTTCTTTCAAAATCTCTGAAGATGACACCATAGTTATGACTGTCGGTTTTACTTGGTAGTTCAATGATGTCTCCAGATCTTGCATCTTCCAATATCTCTGGGGGGGGGGGGACTTTTGTCTTGGGTGATCTGACATACACCTTTTTGTTGTGCACATGCTCATAGTTGATGCATAAATCAAAGTCTGAAAAAGCCATTCTTTCAAACAGCTGTATTCCTGCCTTTGATATGCCCTTTAAAGCGCTTCTGACTTCTTGGGTATTTATCTTGTCCTTTTCATACTGATCCTTCATAAACAGGATGTCTAAAGGAAGTAACTTGTCAGCAATTTCTTCACCAGTCACCTTTTGTTCTTCCCCATTTTCTCTCAGAAGGGTGTATATGTTCTGCACATAAGTTCCTCCAACATCATCAGTTGCAACTTTTACTTCATCCACTTTTAAAATTCTCTTTACTGGATTCTCATTCTTGTAGTGAATGCTATTTAAACCTCTTTTTATCCTCTCTTCCCTTAAAGCCAGTCTGACAGGAGTCAATGGTCTTGGTGGTACATCTTCTTTTGTCAAATAATATTTCACCAGATTGTACTCAGGGAATATCATTATATCCCTGTCAATCTGTTGAACCATGTCTGACTGATTTTCAGAGATTTTTCTTTTGACAATATTTGGCTTTCTTGAATCAGCTTCTTGTTCCCATTCATTCATTATTTGCAGATTCATCAATTTACTCATGGCAGAGTCATCAGAAAACGTTTATTTTGGGACAGCTTGAGAAGTTATGAGTTTCAAATTTGTAATAACTTGAGGTTTTGAAGTTGCTCACCTTTTCAGCGTTTCATCTTTTGAGACATTTGGAGGTGGACCCATCATTGTTGTTATGACTTTTGTGATGGGTGTAGCTGATGATTGTTGTGGAGTTGACTTTGGGACTTCTTGATGAGAACTTTCCACATGAATTTCTTTCATGATTTCTCTAGGATCCACTTTGGCCAATCTTGCAATGTTAAATTGCATTTTCTTCACCAGTTGTTGCACCTCTTTTACCTGATTTGAGTTGCTGGCTATACTTTTCTGAACTTTGGTAAATTCAGTTTGCGCTTTCATCTGTATTGTGGCCCACTCTTTTGACAGCTTCTCAAGGGCATCTGTGATACTGTTGTTGCTTGCCCTTAGGATGGTGACTTCCTCCAAAACTCTGTTTGCACTGCTTGATTGTCTTGATTCCACAACATTTGCAACTTGTGTCTTGATCTTTTCTAATTCTGTGAGAATCATCTGGATTTCTGATGTAGAGATGTTGGATTCTGGTGCTTTTTCTTTCATCTTTTGAAGAGACTTTAGTGCTTCAGTGTTTCTTTCAGTTTGTGTCTTTATCACCTCCACTGATTCTAACAAAGTCTTTATATCAGCCCTTTGACCTTGTATTTCTGACATCAACATATCAAGTTTTTCTTCTACTGGATTTCTTTTGCAGGCTTTGTAAACATTTTCCAACACAGTTTCCTTTTTTTCTTGGTTCATGGGTGTTTCAGGGATATTTGGAACAACAGATGTTCCTTCTAACATTCCAGCTGCAAACACATATGCTGCTATTCTGGAAATGATGGGGTCACTTTTGGCTTTACTAGATTTTGGTGCAACCTTAAGTGTACTAGAATCATCTCCACCAGAGGTGAAAAACACATTCTCATCCTGGATTTCCTTATGTCCTTGAATCATATCAACATATGATCCTCCATAAGTTTTTGAGGTAAAGAAATTACCTTTTCCCAGATTTCCTTGATCAGTTGGGTGATCTCTATTTGTTGGGATCTCATCCTCTTTCTCATTTTCTGATTTGGAGCTGAGATGAATAGAACTTGTAACATCTTCATCAACATCAGTTTTTCTATATTCTATCTTGTAAGAAACATTAACTGAACCTTCTGATATTGTTTCTTTTGAATGAGTATCAACTAAAATAGTGTTTAAAAGAGATGTACCAGCAACCCGTGACTCATCATGATGTATGACTTCAGTTGCTTCATTTGCAGTACTAGCAAAGTGAGATTCTTCATTGTGTTGATCTTCAGCATCTTCATGAGTTCCCCCAGCAATGTGAGATTATTCAAAGTGTTCATGTGCTTCTTCTTGATGAATATCAAAATCGAGATGAATTCTACCTTCATGAATCTGTTGGCCTTCTGCATGTTCTGTCTGGTTTTCTGGTGAATTTGTTATCTTCAGAATTCCTTCTCCTCCTGCAGCCTCTGTTTCTGATGACCAGGATTTCTCAACTTCTTCCTCTTCTGGTGATGAAGAAGAGTTAAACACTACTTTGCTGGGTTCTTCTGTTGGAGAGTCTGAATTAGCAAGAATTTCTTCATGTTGTAGTCTGTATTGTGAGTCTGGTGCAATGAGGCACATCATGCTTTCTGGTAACTCAGGGATATCTTTGTCTGATTCCCATCCATGATTGGAACTCCATGCCTTCATGGCATTTGAACTCCAGATATCTTCCAAAATTGGAATTTCTATGTCCCTTTCAGCAAATGTTTCAGAAATAAAAATTGAGATTAACCTTGGATATGGCAGATGTGAGGTTATTCTTCCATTTCTGGTGAGGATTGATCTTTTGAGTAGATTAAAAATTTCTGTTCCATAATCAATTTTGAACCCAGTTATGAGTCCATACATGATTGTCAGAATAGCTTGACTGACTTGATCAGTTCCTCCTATCTTTGATGTGAGACATTTGTTTAACACTTCCATCATCACTTTCCAGATGACCGGCATTTCATTTCTTCTTATTGCTCCAATTTTGTTGATTTTCTTGTTCTTGTAACCAAGCTCACTGATAAAGCTTATCAAATCTTCTTTGGTTGGTGCTTCAATGTAATTTTCAAGAATTGGAAGTTCAAGCCATTCTCTTACCCTTGCAGGGGTTAATGTTACAAAAACATTTCCCCATACATGAGCAGAGCCGGATTCTCTTCATCTTCATTAAAAGTATGAACAAATTGCTGTAATAATTTTTCTGGTACTTCTCTTCCTTTTGTTAGTGCTCCTGAGATTGGACATTTCATAAGATATTCTAGCAGAAGTTGACATCTCATGTCATATTCCGAATGCTCTGTATTCATCAGCAGATTATTTTCTTTCATTGGTATAAATTCTGTGTCTTCAACAAAAGGTACTTCATGTTGAACAATTGGGATGTTGAGGTTTACTTCAGCCATTGTTGAATTTTGAGAATTAAGGTTTGAAATTTAGGGATTTTTGGATTTTGAGTGAAGAACAGGGGATGATTGTTTTGAAGTTTTTGTGAGGAAGGTGAGTGATTTTTGAATTCCTGCTAAGTGTGAGTTATATAGTGAGGGTTTTAGCAGAGAATTGTGAAAAAGTTGTGTAATCATGTATGAAAAGAAGTTTTTAAGCCCATACTGAAATCAGGATGGTCAATTTACTTGATAATTCTGTAGGTCTTGTTTCTTGAAAGTCTGATTTCCATTTCCGCACAACTTTTTCACATCTACTGAAATCACTTGACATATTACGTGAAAAGAAGTTTTTAAGCCCATACTGGGTCCAACAATTGGTATAAGAGCTGATTGAATAAATTATTTTCAAACAATCAATCGCTCATATTCTTTTCTCTAAATATGGCCAGATATCAATCATGGAATAATGCTTTTCACATTGGTTTTATGTCTAAACCTCCGACTCTGGTTAGAGCCCCCAATGGAAAATCAGGATGGTCAATTTCCTCAATGGTCATGACCGAGCTCTGTTTCAATCCATTGAAAGGGGTCCACATATACCAATGACTGAAATACTAGCTATTCCAGCAACTGACCAATCACCTGCTATCCCTGCCTCCCGAGCTCCCAAAAGTGAAATACTTTGGAGTGAGGAAGACAAGGAAAAGGTGGCAGGGGATGAAGGGGCAAAGTCACTTTTAATAATGGCCATCCCCAATGACATTTTCACAAGTTGATGCATGTGCATCAGCTAAGGAAATATGGGATCAGTTGGAAAATCTTTGTGAAGGAGGAGAAAGGATGAAGAGAAACAAGAGAACAAACAATGTTTCCTCATATGATAGGTTCAAAAGTTTACCCAATGAAAGATTAAATGATACATATCAAAGATTTACAAAACTTTTGAACGAGCTAAAGAAATTTGGTATAACAAAATCAAATGATGAAAGAAACATAAAATTTCTAGATGCTTTACCTAGAGAATGGAGAAGTCTAACCATGACTTTGTCCTCAACCTTAGAACTAGGAAATATGAGTCTTCATGACTTATACAGCATCTTGATCCCCAGAGAGGAAGAAATATTTGAAGAAACCATTCAAAGAGGGGGATCTTTAGCTCTTATCACAAACTCACAAAGAACACCACCTACCAATGATCCACAATCTTCAAACAGTCAAAATCTTGAAATTTCTGATACATCATCAGATTTTTCAGCTTTTGCCGAAGCAATAACACTGCTCACCAAAACATTTGAGCAGAGGTTGAGGGGAGGAGGCCAAAGATACCAGAGAAGTGACAGAGGGAGGATGGATGGATGATCTAAGGAAGAAGTTAGATCTAAGGATAAAGGGAATGCTGAAGTTGTATGCTACAAGTGCAAGCAGAGAGGTCACTATGCATCAGAATGCAAGACCAAGAAGCTGAAGGATGTTGCTTATTATGAGAAGAAGCTAGAAGAGGCAAAGAAGCAGCAACAAGTTAGCTTAATTGCTGGGACAGATACATGGCTATCTGATGATTCATCTGATGAAGAAGAAGAAGAAATGGCTAATTTCTGTCTTATGGCACTTTCTCAGAAACTTCAGGACAACAGGTAAATTTAGACAATCTTGATCTTGAACACAAGCTAAACAAGCTTATGTCAGATTTTCTAAATCTGCAAGATAAACAGCAATCAGATAGTAAAAAATCATATGAGTTGCAACGGACCATGAATAAAATCATTCTTGAAAACCAATTACTAATAGAAGAAAATTTAGACCACAGAGCTAAAATTGAGTTCTCTGAAAATGAAAGAAAAGATCTTTACAAGAAAATCAATGATAAAGAAATTAATGTAAGAGGTTTTCAACAAGCAAAATAATTTATAAGCTTCATTGAGTCCACACCAAAGAACAAAGGAGAGGGTTTGGGATATGTAAAAAGAAGAAATAGCAAACCCACTGTCTTTGTAAAAGCAACTCAACAGATTTCTGATAAATTTTCATCAGAATCTGATTCTGAATCTTTCAAATCAACCTGTTCTGAATACGCTTTTGAAAAACCCAACTTTAAACCAAAAAGAAGTGAATGCAAACAAGAATCTTTAAAGACTCCAGAAGCAGTTCATTCATCTTTTCAAAATTATCCACTCATTCCATCACAAGAAAGAATATCAGAAAATTCTGATAAATCTTGTATGTGTGTTGACATACTGAAGCTTGTTTAACACCATCTCCAAAAGGAAAATGAAAAATATGTTTATGGCTCAGCATATAACAGATATTCTGATGAAAGGTCATTAAGAGAAAATAACCTGATTAAGATCTCATCAGAAAGAGTACCCAAGCAAGCCTGGGTACCAAAAACCCTCTAATCATTCCATTTCAGGACCATCATGTGCAGCAGATCTGGTACTGCGATTCAGGAAGCTCCAAGCACATGACTGGGGACAGGAGCTTACTCAGCAACTTTGTTTCATAGCTTGGTAAATTGGTAAATTTTGGAAATGGAGTGAAAGGGAGGATCATGGGATATGGATATATAAGGTATTGATGTTTTACCATAGAGAAAGTAGCCTATATTGAAAGCTTAAAATACAATCTGCTAAGTTGTGGTCAATTTTGTGATAAAGGTTTTCAAGTAACCTTTTTACCAGAAAAATGCTTGTTAATAGGTATTGATGATAATAAAATTTATTTAAGTGGAAAAAGGATTAGACAATCAATTTACTACTTTGATTTCAAAGAAGAAAATGAACATCCAAAACTGTGTTTATTTTAAAAAATCAACAAGGGTAGTAGTTGGTTATGGCATAAGAGGTTAGCCCACTTAAATTTCAAAAACCTAAGCAAATTAGCAAGAAAGGGTCTGGTAAAAGGATTACCTTTTATATCCTCAAAGAAGGATAAAATTTGTGAAGTATGTGAGATGGGAAAATCCAAAAGAAGTTCACACAAATCAATTTCTGAGTCTTCTATCACACAAAATTTGGAACTTTTACATATGGATTTGTGTGGACCTATAAGTACAGAAAGTTTTTATAGAAAGAAATATATACTAGTAATAGTTGATGATTTCGACAGGTACTCATGGGTAGATTTTTAAGGAAGAAAGTGAAACCCCTGATCTGATCATTAATTTTATCAAGAAAATTGAAACTCTGTTGAAACTAACAGTAAGAAGGATCAGATCAGACAATGGGACAAAATTTAAAAATTCAAAAATTGAGAACTTTCTTGTGAGTAAAGGAATTTATCATGACTTTTCTGCTCCCAGAACACCTCAACAAAATGGGGTGGTTGAAAGAAAAAAATAGAACTTTAGTAGAAGCTGCCAGAACAATGCTTGCTTATGCTAAAATGCCCACTCATTTTTGGGCAGAAGCAATAGCAAATGCCTGTTTCACCCAAAACAGAACCCTAATCAACAAAAGGCTAAACAAGACACCATACAACATTATCAATGGAAGAATTCCAAGTGTAAAATTTTTACATACATTTGGTTGTAGATGTTTTGTTTTCAATGATTTTGAAAGCCTTGAAAAATTTGATAGAAAAGCAGAAAAAGGTATTTTTCTTGGTTATTCTTTGTCCTCAAAATCTTATAGAATTTTTATTCTAAATACAAGGACAATCAGAGAAAGTCTGTATGTTTCTTTTGATGACTCATCAGAAACAGAGGTTTCTGATGAATACATGAAATAAGTAAATTTTTCTGACAAACCAGAAAATTATGAACATCTCTTTGAAATGATAACAGAAGATTTCTTAGAACATGATAAATCTTTCACAAACAAATCAATAGATAATTCATGTACTAACCCTGCAGAACAAATGGGAAGTGTATCAAAAATCTTGAATCAGAACACTGAAACCATGTCTGATAATCAAAATTCTGATACACTACATACAACTGAGCCAAATGTTCAAGGGGAAACTTCAAATCCATCCGAACCAACAACTTTTCACAACAAGTTGAGATGGATTAAAGGACATGTTCATTCTGACATCATTGGCAATCCAGCAGATGGTGTAAGAACAAGATCTGCAACAACACATGAGTGTGCATTCGCTGGGTTCCTAAGCAAAATAGAACCCAAATTTGTCAAGGAAGCTCTAAATGACTCAGACTGGATTCATGCTATGCAAGAAGAGCTGGATCAGTTTGAAAAGAGCAAGATATGGGATCTGGTGCCTAAGCCAAATGAAAAATCTGTCATAGGCTCAAAATGGGTATTCAGAAATAAATATGATGAAAATGGCATAATCACAAGGAATAAAGCAAGGCTAGTGGTCAAAGGTTATTGTCAACAAGAAGGTATAGACTATGATGAAACTTTTGCACCAGTAGCTAGATTAGAAGCTGTGAGAATCTTTCTTGCATTTGCTGCATCCAATGATTTCAAGGTTTATCAAATGGATGTAAAATCTTCTTTCCTGAATGGAAAAATTAAGGAAGAAGTTTATGTGCATCAACCAGAGGGCTTTGTTGATCCAAAATTTCAAAATCATGTCTATAGATTAAACAAAGCCTTGTATGGTTTGAAGCAAGCTCCTAGAGCCTGGTATGAAACACTCTCAAACTTCTTACTAAATTCTGGGTTTAATAAAGGTACTATTGACACAACACTTTTCCTCAAAACACACAAAGGTCATACTTTGTTGGTCCAGATATATGTTGATGACATCATATTTGGATCAACAAATGAAAATTTCTGTAAAAAGTTTAAAAAGCTAATGACCAGCCACTTTGAAATGAGCATGATGGGTGAGTTAACCTTTTTCTTAGGTTTAAGTATAACAAAGAATTATTGGAATATTTTTGAGTCAATCAAAATATGTAAAAACAATTCTTCAAAAATACTCACTTGAAAATTGCTATGTTTCAAAAACTCCCATGGCAACAGGGAACAAGTTAGATTCTGATAAAGATGGAATAAGTGTAGATATTAAAACCTATAGGGGATGATAGGATCTGTCGCAACCCCCGTCCCCTATTTAAACACAGGAACAGACGGCCGCGACCAGTTCGGTGGTATCTGGTATTGTCTAATTTGGCAGCGGAATTTTCATCACGACCGTAGTTAGGTTTGATCAGAGTAAAATACCACACTTTCATAATATTAAACACATGGGATAAAACCCAAGTTTGCAGTACACACATTTTCATAGGAATAAATCCTATTTTTATTTAATAAAAACAACTATTTTATTTTAGGTAACTTTATTGCCACTTTTCCAAGCCTTCAGTGCTGTCCAGCTGGCTTCTATTTGGCTTTCACATTTTGTTACCTGAAACGCGTTTAAAAACATTTTGTCAGTGGGAAATACTGGTGAGTGAATCCCAGTTCAATCAAGTTTTAATAAAAACCATTGTACAGTATTGAGGGCGGTCTCGCAATTATATTTGTTTCCAAGTCATATCAATTACCACCTACGGTACTGTCAGACCCGACTTGTGGAAAAGTTTCTCCTCGCAAGGCAGTAACTAATTTTATATACAAAACCCCAACATACCGACGATAATTGTATCCTTATAAATACTCAATAATTGTTTAATATATAATTAATTAAGTGAGGTTTTGTAAAAACAATTTGCAAAAAGGAGATTACTCACATTTCTGTCTTAGATTATCCTTTAGGGTTTCCTGGTGACAATCTATAATTTACACAAATGCACCATGTTAGTATAATAACCCATTTTAACATTAGTAATACCCTCCCCGAGACGGCATTCCAACGACTACGTTTGGGCAGAACCACGACAGCTGTTACGGAACCCTAGATCAATCGGGCAGAGTATCTAATACGTATCCAGGGGTTATGATACTTACAACGGAGCAGAACTTCGTTATTTAGGGGGGGGGGGTATTATGCCCGAGTATAATGTATACTATGTGAAATTTAGAGAAAGAAAGAAAGTTTTGAGCGAATTCGACTGAAGGCCTTTCGCTGCAATTTATAGGGCCTGATTTGGCTTTTCTCGCGGCCCGCGTAAAACAAGACCAGGGCCTACGCGGCCCGCGTAGTAGGTGTCCTAGGCTGTAGCTGATCCGAGTCACTTAGTAGGTTCAACAAGTTGATGACACGTGTCGGCACCGGGTTTTGCCGCGTTTGTTGATCGCTCGCGGCCCGTGTAAGCTAACGGGGTGGCTTACGCGCCCCGTGACAGCCCCAAAATTTTGATTTTTAATTAATTTTAATAATATAATAGGTATTCGGGGCCCGTTTTTACGTATGGGGGTATTTTAGGGACATATTGGGATATTTTAAAAATTTTTAGGGCGTCGAAAAATTTATGAGGATGTCGGTTTTCTTTAGGGTTGTTATATCCTCCCCACCTTATTTTAGAGCTCGTCATCGAGATCTACTGGAATAAGTGTGGATATTTCCTTTGCATTTCCGATTCAAGTTCCCATGTGTATTCTGGTCCTCTTTTGGAGTCCCATTTTACTTTGACCAGAACTAATCTCTTTTGCTTAAGGTTCTTGACTTTCCTGTCTTCAATCTGTAGAGGCTTCTGTCACACCCTCAAAATACCACCTAGGGAGTGTCCCTGTTAGGTGTGTGACTCACTAGCAACGAGCCACCAATTACATTGAATCCATAAGTTTAAAATAAAGTTTCATCATTTAATATTAAAATCCAAACATAAGTTATTCGAAACCAGCAAATTCAGCGGAAGCTTTAACGTATCACAATATAAACATTTTCCAAACAAATGTAAGAACCAATGTTCAATAAATAAAACCAATCGGTGTGAACCATGACCACTCAAGCCCTCCATCCAGCAAGTTCCTGTTCCAATATACCTAACGACCTGCGAGCATGTAACAAGTGTATCAGACAAAGCTGGCGAGTTCACAGTTAAGAAAACGTTTGTTACCAGTTGTATGTAAAACAGTTCACTGACAAATGCAAGTAATATTGTTAATGTCTCAATTCCGAACAAGACGGCTCCTGAAGTACATGACTGCCCTTTCCCACGTACTCCTATCCAGTACTGGGCCCGACTGGGTCATTAGTTCACATCCGTCCTCTCTAGGAGCGGTGTGAGGGTGCCAAACCTAAGTAGCGCTACCAACTAATACCCGTTACCCTCCAGGTAACAATATAAGGGACTTACAAGAATGATAGGTGAGAATATTAACCAATATACCCGTTTTTACCCAAAAGACTTATCCCTCCACGGGTTACCCACTGACTGTCCCCACCCACTGGGACGCATGCTCGAATGTAGTGAACTCACCTTTGGTTTGCTCGGTAGGATTAGTTATTCGATTAATAGTTGCTCAAACACGCCCTATCATGGTTATCGACAACAATCAGTTTCATGTGCACATAACCCACGTATTTTACGTACGGTTAACTCATGTATTCTTAATTCACATACCCCACATTTAATATACAAGTAATACATGCACGTAGTTCAAATCATGTTTAGTTAATATATATATAAGTTATCACATACTCTACCTTTAATACACAAGTAATATATTCACTCACATTCATGCGATTCACATGCAGATTCACAAACCACCATAGCAAAAATGTTCATTATTCCCTAGACTATCACATGACAACCTCATTAAAAATACCCATGTGCTTTGATTAGATCAAGACTACACATGGCTGCCCCTTTTATTCAAGGTCATCTAGTTTGTCAGACCATGATATATCATAATCAATTTACTTGAATTTTGTGTACACTTTTTTTTTGAACGGCCAACATAAAATTTTTATTTATTTCTAGCCAGTGGCTAGCACCAAACATACAATCACCGATTACAAATGTCTACCAACTAAACAGCCATGAAACCGACAAAAATTCGATTTTTTTTAAAACACGTCGAAGCTACGCCAATGATCCAAGGTCAGCTCCAGATTTTTTGATCGATTCTTTATCCAAAGGAAACTCTTAGTCTTAATCTCTTCGACAATGTCGTTTATCGACTTATCTTTCCCCGTAAACATTAGCTCGTTTCTCATATTCCATATACTCCAAATCGTCACCAAACAAACCGCATGAAAAGCCTTTCTTCTTTCCTTTGAGCCATCGAATTGCTTGTGGGAATCAAGGATATCTCTAAGGCTGAAAGCCAAAATGGGATGTGTTTTACACCATTGACACAGAACCTGCCAGACAATTTGAGCGTAGCCGCACGAGACAAAAAGATGATCGCTGGTTTCAGGGTATTCTCTGTATAGAATACATACCGTTGACTGTACCGTAACGCCCCTTCTTTCAAGTGCGACCCGTGTCGGTAGTCTTTCCTTTTCGGCTCGCCAAGCAACAATCCCGATTTTTTGGAACCCAGTTGTTCCACTCCACTAAATATGCCTACAAATTCCGATTATGACATTGAATAACACGCTTAATGCTGGCTACAGAGAAACCGTTTGAGGGATCCAACAGCCACCGCCACCTGTCAGCTTCACCACTGACCGAGACATTTACCAGCATGGAGTTTAGTTGCTGAAATTCACAAATTTCAGCGGCATCCGACAGTTGACGCTTCCAATTCCACGCCCAAGAGACCCCCGAAACTCCAGCCTGTAACCTGTCCGCTACTGTGCACCTTTTCTCCTTTTCCAGCTGGAATAGCAAAGGGAAAACATAAAGCAACGGCTGAGAACCGACCCAAGTGTCTACCCAGAAGGCCATATCATTCCCACCATGTACCACTCCTAATATAATTTTTTCGATGTCGACACCTTTTTTTGACAATAAAGGTGCTATGTTGAAGATGTTTTTCCACGGGCCGGTGATCGAAAGCTTGGTAGGTATATAATTCCAGGATCGGGAACTATAATGAATAGACCACATTACTTTCCTCCAAAGACAATTAGGTTCCGTCTTGAATCTCCACCACCACTTCGCAAGCATCGACAGATTTGCATCTCGGAGAGATCCGAAACCCAAACCTCCGTACTTAACCGGTGCTACAACGTTATCCCAGGCCATCCAACTCATTTTTGAATCTTCTTCGGTCCCACCCCAAAAGAAAATTCTCCTGAGACTTTCAAGTTGTTTCAAGACTAGATCCGGAGCTTTGTAAAGTGTGAAAAAATAGGTTGGTAACGAACTCAGCACATCTTTTATTAAGGTTATCCTCCCGCCATAAGAAAGTGTTTTGGCTTTCCAAATTGATAATCTTTTCTTGAATAATTCTACAATTGGTTTCCAATTCCTTACTAAATTCATGTTTGCTCCCACATATAGCCCCAGATACTTGAATGGGAAAGATCCGGCTCTGCATCGGAGTATATTTGCCATGTCGGTTAACTCCAGCTCCGATACTCCTACCCCGAAAAGCCTGCTTTTTGATAGATTTACTTGCAGCCCAGAAATTAAATAAAAACATCTTAAAAGACGGTGAAGATTTAATCCGTTTGCAGCGGACCACTCCCCTACAAAAACCACATCATCAGCGTATAACAAATGTGAGGGTATCATACCCGAGTTGTTGCACCTAATTCCGTGAAACAGCCCTGTCTCCGACGCCTTTTTCATGACACCAGATAGAACCTCGATGGCAATTATGAATAAGAATGGAGATAGGGGATCTCCCTGTCTGAGCCCGCATGAGCATTCGAACTCCATAGTGGGTGAGCCGTTAACGAGAACGGATGCCCGGGCTGAGGAAAGTGTAGCCATAATCCACTTACGCCATTTTAATGGAAAACCCATCTGTTCCATGACCCCGAGCAAAAACGACCAGCTGAGAGAATCATAAGCTTTGTGTATGTCCACCTTGAAAATCATACCTTCTTTTTTCGAACTTTTCATCCATGCACAAATTTCGTTCAGAATTAAAGGGCCGTCGGTAATGTTTCTACCGGATAAAAATGCTGTTTGCTCCTCGGATATTAGTTTCCCGATAACTAGCTGAAATGACCTTGTTGATGCAACCGATAAGGCTGATGGGGCGGAAATCGGACGGCCTTTGAGGATCTTTTACCTTGGGAATTAATGCGATGAACGACGATGTACAACTTCGATTGATATTTGGGTTGTCGTAGAATTCTTCAAATAGTTTGACAAAATTATTTTGTAGCCCGTTCCAGCATCTCTTTAAAAATTTAAAATTAAACCCGTCCGGCCCTGGTGCCCGGTCACCGTCACAATCCCAAACAGCATTCTTTATCTCCACAAGTGTAAATGGCCCAGTTAAGAGTTCACCATCTTCCGGCGATAGAACCGCAATATTTGGGCAGTTAAACAATGGTCTCGACTCCTTTGGTTCAGACAGAAGTTGAGCAAAAAAATCATAGAATTCCTGCTTTATGACCACCGGGTTGGTTATCCAATCATCTCCGATAAAAACCCCATTAATTCGATTAGAGCTGATGTTAGCATTAACAATGGAGTGGAAAAAACTTGAGTTTTCATCTCCCTCGAGCGCCCACCTTGCCCGAGACTTTTGTCTCGTATCCGCTTGCTTCTGTTTTTCCACCTCCAATATGTATTGAATCAACTCTGACCTGTGTTCTAATTCCTCCTGTAATAAATTTCGTTCTTCCGCCAATAATTCCAATTCTGCCACCTTAGCTTTTCGACTGTTGTACATCCCGAGAGTTCTTCTTTTTTCCAATTTAGTGTACACTTTTAATTGAACTAAGTACAATTAGTGATTCCATTATCAACAGCTCTTACATTTGCAGATCGGCCAAAAGACATACCTCAAAATCAACAAACACATGTCCATTATCATATCAATTAATTAATTCACCTAGTACTAGTAACTATGACTGACAACATTGATGGATCACATGGGCTGCCATTTTTTTATTCATGGTTTATCCAAATTTTATCATCCATATCCCAACCATATCAAATCCATGGGTCAATATATGCATACCAAGAGTTCTGTAACATGCATCAGGTATTCTACAAATATTTATTCAACACACATCATTTATCGACAATCATCTAATCTACCCAAGAACATCACATCGCACAAGGTTATCGGATATAAGAATAATCACCAACTATAACCTAACCATATTAATTACGTATATTGTTCATGAAATCAACCCGTAATCACAGCACTACTAACGGATAATGTCTCATAACCACCAACTCACAAGAAGTCATCCCTTATATAAACCCCCCCACAACAATGATGTTTAGCAGTGACTAAACCACAACCCATAATCCCATTCGATCCCCTCCCTATGCACATAATCTGTTAGAGTTTTATTCAGCAATGATTATAACAAAACATCCTAAATCAATCTAGTCATGTGATCTAAGAAACAACCAAGTCATGCAATCATGAGTAACATCATTATAGATTTTATGTACATGATTAAGAACCATAACATTATTAACAATAGGAACAGCCAAGTCGAACACTCATCACAATTTCTCATCACAGCTCATGCATATAAACATGTTCTTATTATCGTGACTTCTATCATAAGGAAACCCTGATTCGTTTATAGTTCTAATAATCACAACTCCAATACATATGTAATCACGATCGGCCAAACAACAAATAACCAATCATTATCACACAAACATGAAATGAATGAAGGAGGATTACTAACCGATAATCTGGTTAATCAAGATGCAAACCGATTCAGGAGAGGGGTTCTTGCTATTGTCGTCGCACAAGGGTGAGAGGTAGGGTTTTGTTATGTAGTATATTGTGTGATATAGGGATGTCACATACATCCAGTTATAATGCCAAACAAAACAATTAGTGGGCCGGTGATCATGTTAAGTATAATAGTTGGGCCGGGATTCAGTTTACAACAAGTGGGCCAAGAAGTATGATTCAAGTATTAGTTTATAACACACAATATACATAGGTGGATCCATACATGTAAATCTAATCGGAACAAGTGGGCCGAGTCCACTTGGATTACAGTGTTAATGGGCTTCGGTCCGGATAGTGAGTGAGTGGCCCAAAGATGTTAATATGTTAGTTTAGCAAAATACCCACACGCTTAACAGATTTACCAAAGAAACACGGAGTAAAGATCATCGGATTAAACGTTACTAACCTTGAGAGTTCTGTAACACCTGTGCCTCCACGGCCATCAAACAAATACCGAACCAATGAAATATTATATTTCATACTTGGGATTTGTAAAAATATGTGTATCATTTGCACATATCAATTTTTGTTCAATTCCAAACTCTAAATCGCTTTCTAGAAGGTTATACGCGCACCAATGCATAAATATAACCAGTTTAATGCAACAAACACTCCAGAATAGTGACATAGGCTTAACATACCTTAAATAACCTTTACATAACTTAGAAATAAGTTTTGAAGGCTTTGGTATGGCAAAAACAAGTTAATTCGCTTACAGGGACTAAACTTGACAAACTGCGAAAGTATGCCAATTTGAACTGTAACAGACATTCCGGAACATGACCATAAGTTAAACATACCATAAATATCCTTTACATAGCTTAGATATAGGCTTTGAGGGGTTCGGTATGCTAAAATAAACTTTTGGGGTCATTCAGGGACAAAAAGCGTCAAAAAGTGCACAAGTTTGCATTTTCGCGCATAACTTACGTTCTGAATACATCCGGACATCCAAAAATTTATGTAAGCACTAAAATATTTTATTTTAGTGTTTGGTATAAGAAAAATCCATTCGTCACGCCATTTGGATCATTTTTCGCGCTTATGCGCATTCCGTCGTAATTAACCGAACAACGTAACCGTACGGCTAAACGAACCGACACCCGAGATATTTTTGAACACATTTTAAGTTCCCTATACTTTAAATTCATTTTAGAGCTTTGAAATGGGGTTAACGGGGCTTAAACGTGTCAAAAAAACGCATCGAAAACCAAGTTTTGAGGTTGTAGGGACTGAAACTGTAAATCTGCCAAACTAGGTCCGTAAACAGGGGCCAGATGCAGCAAAACGTTTTTTTTTCAGCTTTTAACAGCCCTTAACACTCTCCAAAGGCCAAGTTCCAAGTGTCAAACTCTTATGGTGGATGGCAAATGAGTTACCACAACTTTCCAACAAGTGTACGGCTTAGATCGTGCCCCCTTTTCCAAGAAATGATCCTAACGGTTGTCCATTTACTATAAATACCCACATACCCCAACTTCATTTCTCACTAGAATCTGATCATTTGTGCTCTAAGTTGAAACCTTTGTTTCATACCTGAGCTATTTTGATCTAGATTAGCATTCGGGGACCCTTCGTAAGTGTTCCTTCGTTCTTTTATTGCTTTTCGAGTCCGAAAGTCGAACTTTGTTAGACTTTCTGCAATGACCAGTTTATGGTCGATGCGAAGTTCAATTGAACTTCATAACGTGAGCGTGATCACGATGGTTATAGTCCCTAGTGACTATACCTACTGATTTCCACGTTATCTAGGCTCAGTGACGAGCCGTAGTTTCGGTCAGAATACGTATTCTTGCGTATTTTGTAACCAAACTACTTGTGGGTATCAAGACCATTTGTTTTGATACCAAACCTGTTTTCTAAACTTAGTTAAGCATGTTTTAACATGCTTAGCTCGTCACTTTTAGTTTAGTGCTTATTTAGGGTCGTAAGGTAAGCGATCTAAACAATCGCTTATACTTTCGAACCCGACCCGTTTGGTCGATCATTAGGATCCGACCAAGCACTTTAGGTGACCATAGTTTA
This sequence comes from Helianthus tuberosus, assembly GCA_030545235.1. NCBI lineage: Eukaryota > Viridiplantae > Streptophyta > Magnoliopsida > Asterales > Asteraceae > Helianthus > Helianthus tuberosus. The sequence continues at coordinate 26,800 of JARYGA010002275.1, read as the reverse complement.
TAGGGAATAACCTTACGAGTTTATACCTTATGGTCGCTTCGTTTAAGTAGTTGTATGATAGGTAGTTTATATGCCTTAGGTAAATTACCAAAATACCCCTTTGATGCCAAAATTCATTTTAAACATATGTAACATAACTTTTGACATCTAAACTGATTTGACAACAATATTAGAAATGTTAAGGCATATGTTACTTGTTCTGGACATCCCGGGTAGGTGGGGATGAAAGGAATGACCGAATTCGATATACAGTTACAACAAGATAAACCTTTAATTTATTTAAGGGTTTATCGCCACAGTCTCAAGGCTTGGATGTATGCATTCTCATAATACCGCATAGATATTTGTATCAGTATAGCATGCATTTCCACAAAACATAGCTTTGATTTAAACTGTGTTTTACTTCAATACTTTGTTTTTGTGCATATGGTTTAGTTGATATATTTCACTAGCCATACATATCATTTTGGTTACACATTACATGATTTACATTTGACACATAAACATTATTGACATTGGTTACACATTACATGATTTACATATTGACATAGACATTTTGACATATTATTCAATACGTTTGGCAATTGGTTTAAACATAGACATCTTACATTGGTGGTTTGTTTGGGTAAGTGATTCGAGTAACGAGGCGTGTGTAATATGATACAAGCATGGTGGATACGCCGCTGGTACTTCCTATATATAAGTGATTGTATGGTATTACATATCGTAGCGTTATATGAACCATTTCAAATTGAGACATATAACATTTTATACAAATAACCTATTTTTCACAATACATTGTTTTACAAACAACTTAAATTATACAAACTCATTTTTATATGGTTATTCATTTAACCATACATTATTCTCTTATTTATACATATCATCTGATCTTATCATTTTTCAAATGATTTACAAGACAAATCAAATTACAAGGTTCATGACTAAACATTTTGTTAAACAATAAGTCATGAATCCTATTTTCATAAACCTATGTATCTCACAGGCATTTTTATGCTGACGTACCTATTTTCACATGTGTTTCAGGATATGGTGCATAGGATTTATCAAGATACACTTAGGCGGACTTGGGCCTTAGCGACAATAAAAGATGCAAGACTAGTTATTTATATTATGTTTCTTTGATTGTCATGACATTGTAACTACTTTAATCAATAAAACAATATTTCAATTTCCATGTGTTATGAAACAATGATTCTGTTACAACACTCCCCGACGTTTTCCGCCACGTATTGTTGTTCTACGTGGTCGGGGTGTGACAGAAAAGTTGGTATCAGAGCTCATGGTTATAGGGAATTAGGTTATTAGTAATACTTTGACCTAGTCTATAACCTTCCTAGGACCCTAACGCGAGTTTACTTGCGTTTAGTCATAAAACAATACTGTCACCTATCCTTAGGCGACAACCACAACAAGAACATAAATTTCAAAACCGCTTTGAAAACTAATCATCTGTTCTAGGATGATTGATTACTAGGTTTTGAACCCTCTATTGTAAGGTTTTGAACCCTCTATTGTAAGGTTTTGAACCCCTTTGAGTTTTCAAAACCTCGTCAAGGTTTTGGGTTTTAAATAATGTGAACACGTGCAAACTGGAAGGGTGAATGCCTGTATTCTGGGTTTTCTGTCTAGGCAAGCACTTCGTATACATCTCATCAGACGCGAGACCAGTTGTGCTTACCTGGGAATTCTTGGGATGAGTGTTCACTTATAGGCGAGCATGTCTTCGCGATACATTATTTTTGACCCATTTACTTTGATTTGTCACTGTCTCATTTGTTTGCCTTAGATAACAAACAAATGATCGCAAATTCTTATGCATTACCATTCTGCATTATTTACCCGATGACGTTTCACTTGTTTCTTCCTATGTCTTTCATTTTCTTCTAGAATGTCTCTTCCTCTCAGCACCGGTCAAATGTCCGAGCAAACAGCCAAATTTGCCCAACAAATAGGCGAAGTGATACTGAAGTCTGTGGATCTAGGCATTGCCATGTCTCGTCTAAAAAATGGAGCCACTCAGGAGCCACCAAAGGAAGCAGAAGCCAAGCCTTCACCTAAACCAAAGAAACGTAAGGCTTCAAGGAAACCCGCAGCAGTGGCACCAAAACAGGCAAGACCTAGCCAAATGACAGCACCACCAGCCAAGAAACCAATCAAGGAATCAAAGACCATGGATGAACAGGCTGGATCCCCTAAGAAGTCAAAGAAGCGAAAGGCTTCTCAGGACTTCGCCGTGGTCGCTCACAATGGTCGAGCCATCCCCAACCAACCAGCTCAACCCCCTGCTAGGAAGCCATACAACGGAACTGCACCCTTGTGTAACCAATGTAGCCTTCATCATCAGGCTAGTGTGAAGTGCCGCAATTGCCAAACTTGTGGACTTATAGGTCATACGGCAAGGGTTTGTCCAACTGCAGCAGTACCAAATCAAGCAGGACCCATCCGGGTGGCAACACAACCTGTTAAGAAGCAATACAAGGGAACAACCCCAATATGCGACAAATGTAATGCACACCACTTAGCTCACCTACAGTGTCGTCTGTGTGCATCATGTGGGCGACTCGGTCACCTGGCAAATGCTTGTCGATTTACCCCAAACCAAAGTGGTCCAAATCAACCCCAAGTCAACCCTACTCAAGCTCGCTTTCCGCCTGGATCGTGCTACAACTGTGGCGATACGAGCCATTTCAGGAACAAATGCCCAAAGCTTGCTAATGTAAATCCAACCCACGGATGAGCAGTTGGCTGATTAGAAGATGTTGTTGTCTTATGCTTTTGTTTCTTCTATTTCTTGTAATGTGAAACAATCTGTTTGATTATAAATAAATTGTTGTTCACAGTTCTGATATACGAGTGTAGTTACATGTGTGTATGACTTTTCCTATGATACCTACATCAAGGAACTATGTTTCTTACAAACTACTCTTGTGATTCTCCCTCTCAAATGATCACTCATGATTCCCCCAAAAATTTTAAGTACTCGTTTCATTCTAAGAAACGAAGTACATGAAATAAAGTGAAATTATGAGTAATCGTGCTTTTTACACATCTATGCCATTAAATCCTTGGTTAGATAACTAAGGGTAGTTTCAAATCTCATACCCATTACGTTTTGATTTTCTCAACATACACAGTACAAGTATTTCAAAAACAATCTTCATGATCTCAAAACATTTCATATAGTTTGAAAACAATTTTTTTCAAATGCATTGTCTATGTTATTTCAAAAACATTGGTTAGGTTTTCAAAAAAAAAAAAAAACAATTTTCATAATTTCAGAATATTTCATATAGTCTGAAAACAATATTAACACAGTATATTTTCTTATCAAGTGCATGATTTCAAAAGCATCATTCATGTTTTCCAAAAACCTTATACATAATTTCAAAAATTCATTTCGCATGATTTTAAAACATTTTTATAAATATACTTATCTAAAAACCTACTTTATGATTTCAAAAGTATTATATATAAGGTTTAAAAAACATTTTTAGAACCCCATGCATAGTTTTCCAAATATATTTTCCTCATACATTTACTTAACCTTCAAATTCTGCTTCATATGTTGCCTTGGCATATCTAGCATCTCAACTTCGTAAGCATTTTTACTTCATGTTTTGACATAAGCACGTCCAGTGCAAGGTTTCAAAACATCTTCAACTTCTAAAATCCATATGGGATCTTTTTATCTTCACATTTAGACCCTTATGGATGATCATCATTCAAATCAGGGTCCTTAATTGGATTCCTTATGTACCTGAATTCGGACATTTCGGTTCCTTATAATCGAAATCGAATTTCTCTTTTAAAAATCTTTCTATCTTTATAGATAGATTCTTGTAAATGTTTAAAGTGCCAAATGAAATCCACGAGATGGATTCCTATTGTACTTTAAATACATGTGCTCTGTCAACAAAACAAATTAACAAATAAACAATCTTTGTGGTTATACGACTATGTGTTTATTCATCTTATGTTTTCTTTTATGCATTTTTGTGTTTGGATACTCTGGATATTCGTTATCCAAATCCTCGTAGAATCTTTCATATCTTCATATGAGGGATTCGTAGTAGGATATTCAAAAAGGTACTACCTTAAATCCTTAATGGGCTTCTATGTAATAGTTAAGACCCTTGGATTATATAGTACCACTCCTTGATTCATAAGAGACCCTTTAGTGATCTAGTAAAAAAGATTGATTCACAATTTGGTTAAAGGACGACATCTAGTGATGTAGCTGAACAGACTCCTTGATAGTCTATTTAGATCATTTATTGATTTAATTAAAAGGACTCTATGGCGGTCTAGTCACACTCATCACAGGATTGTTCATTTGGTTTTACCCTACACATTATAAAATAGACTGTGTGAACTGTGCAAGGAATTGTCTATTTATGGACGCGTACATAATTATGAAATTTAGTGCACAGAAACCCAGTAAGATTTATTATGTGTAAGAACCGATAGCGACAACAATAACAAAATGAGAACGGTGTAATGGAGGTACGGTGGACGCACCAATGACGCTTCATATACTTGTATATAAGTGTCCCTCTTACATTGCAAGCATAATATTATTAAGGTTACTAGAAGTTCAGAACCCTAACCAATATTGTTCGATCTTTTCAACTTCATGTTTTTAACTCTCACAAGTTTCCTCTAAATAAATTTCGGGACGAAATTTCCTAAAGTAGGGGAGACTGTAACACCTGTGCCTCCACGGCCATCAAACAAATACCGAACCAATGAAATATTATATTTCATACTTGGTATTTGTAAAAATATGTGTATCATTTGCACATATCAATTTTTGTTCAATTCCAAACTCTAAATCGCTTTCTGGAAGGTTATACGCGCACCAATGCATAAATATAACCAGTTTAATGCAACAAACACTCCGGAATAGTGACATAGGCTTAACATACCTTAAATAACCTTTACATAACTTAGAAATAAGTTTTGAAGGCTTTGGTATGGCAAAAACAAGTTAATTCGCTTACAGGGACTAAACTTGACAAACTGCGAAAGTATGCCAATTTGAACTGTAACAGACATTCCGGAACATGACCATAAGTTAAACATACCATAAATATCCTTTACATAGCTTAGATATAGGCTTTGAGGGGTTCGGTATGCTAAAATAAACTTTTGGGGTCATTCAGGGATAAAAAGCGTCAAAAAGTGCACAAGTTTGCATTTTCGCGCATAACTTACGTTCTGAATACATCCGGACATCCAAAAATTTATGTAAGCACTAAAATATTTTATTTTAGTGTTTGGCATAAGAAAAATCCATTCGTCACGCCATTTGGATCATTTTTCGCGCTTATGCGCATTCCGTCGTAATTAACCGAACAACGTAACCGTACGGCTAAACGAACCGACACCCGAGATATTTTTGAACACATTTTAAGTTCCCTATACTTTAACTTCATTTTAGAGCTTTGAAATGGGGTTAACGGGGCTTAAACGTGTCAAAAAAACGCATCGAAAACCAAGTTTTGAGGTTGCAGGGACTGAAACTGTAAATCTGCCAAACTAGGTCCGTAAACAGGGGCCAGATGCAGCAAAACGTTTTTTTTTCAGCTTTTAACAGCCCTTAACACTCTCCAAAGGCCAAGTTCCAAGTGTCAAACTCTTATGGTGGATGGCAAATGAGTTACCACAACTTTCCAACAAGTGTACGGCTTAGATCGTGCCCCCTTTTCCAAGAAATGATCCTAACGGTTGTCCATTTACTATAAATACCCACATACCCCAACTTCATTTCTCACTAGAATCTGATCATTTGTGCTCTAAGTTGAAACCTTTGTTTCATACCTGAGCTATTTTGATCTAGATTAGCATTCGGGGACCCTTCGTAAGTGTTCCTTCGTTCTTTTATTGCTTTTCGAGTCCGAAAGTCGAACTTTGTTAGACTTTCTGCAATGACCAGTTTATGGTCGATGCGAAGTTCAATTGAACTTCATAACGTGAGCGTGATCACGATGGTTATAGTCCCTAGTGACTATACCGACTGATTTCCACGTTATCTAGGCTCAGTGACGAGCCGTAGTTTCGGTCAGAATACGTATTCTTGCGTATTTTGTAACCAAACTACTTGTGGGTATCAAGACCATTTGTTTTGATACCAAACCTGTTTTCTAAACTTAGTTAAGCATGTTTTAACATGCTTAGCTCGTCACTTTTAGTTTAGTGCTTATTTAGGGTCGTAAGGTAAGCGATCTAAACAATCGCTTATACTTTCGAACCCGACCCGTTTGGTCGATCATTAGGATCCGACCAAGCACTTTAGGTGACCATAGTTTATAGGGAATAACCTTACGAGTTTATACCTTATGGTCGCTTCGTTTAAGTAGTTGTATGATAGGTAGTTTATATGCCTTAGGTAAATTACCAAAATACCCCTTTGATGCCAAAATTCATTTTAAACATATGTAACATAACTTTTGACATCTAAACTGATTTAACAACAATATTAGACATGTTAAGGCATATGTTACTTGTCATAGGACTAGTTAGGCGGTCCGAACGCGTTTCACGCGAGCGACGCGTTAAAGTAGCATAAGCTACCTAAACGGGTCGTAATGGGTCATAAGCACTTATGTTAGGATTCATTTAGTATGTAGGCGTTGTTAAACCATATTACACGAGTTCCCATACTCATTTGGTTTACGAACCCTCATTCTATCCGATCTTCCGATTTAGGTCCGGTTTATTAATGTAGTTACCTATATTAGGTGCCGTTTGATATCCGTGATCTCTAGCATTGCTTGGTGGTTATCTTAGGACTTCTGAGCAATCTCAAGTGAGTACATAGACCCCTTTTTTACCGTTTTCAAACTGTTTTGGGGTGAAACACATGTGCCTACTTGTTACTTTCATGCTTTCACATCATATACATGCTATGTTCATTAGTACATTTATAGTACATGATTTCATTACATTTCATGCTATGTATGTCCATTTAGTTCATACTTAGTACATCGTTTCACATCACATCACATGCTATGTATGTTCATCTATTGCATACTTAGTACATTTGTTTTCATCACATGCTTACATTTTGATATGATATTTGGTTTGTATAAATGGAACAATACATTCATTAACACCGATCATGCCGTTCGTTAGTAGGTAGTGGTACCATATGAATTGACAACTCCCGTTCCGGACATCCCGGGTAGGTGGGGATGAAAGGAATGACCGAATTCGATATACAGTTACAACAAGATAAACCTTTAATTTATTTAAGGGTTTATCGCCACAGTCTCAAGGCTTGGATGTATGCATTCTCACAATACCGCATAGATATTTGTATCAGTATAGCATGCATTTCCACAAAACATAGCTTTGATTTAAACTGTGTTTTACTTCAATACTTTGTTTTTGTGCATATGGTTTAGTTGATATATTTCACTAGCCATACATATCATTTTGGTTACACATTACATGATTTACATTTGACACATAAACATTATTGACATTGGTTACACATTACATGATTTACATATTGACATAGACATTTTGACATATTATTCAATACGTTTGGCAATTGGTTTAAACATAGACATCTTACATTGGTGGTTTGTTTGGGTAAGTGATTCGAGTAACGAGGCGTGTGTAATATGATACAAGCATGGTGGATACACCGCTGGTACTTCCTATATATAAGTGATTGTATGGTATTACATATCGTAGCATTATATGAACCATTTCAAATTGAGACATATAACATTTTATACAAATAACCTATTTTTCACAATACATTGTTTTACAAACAACTTAAATTATACAAACTCATTTTTATATGGTTATTCATTTAACCATACATTATTCTCTTATTTATACATATCATCTGATCTTATCATTTTTCAAATGATTTACAAGACAAATCAAATTACAAGGTTCATAACTAAACATTTTCTTAAACAATAAGTCATGAATCCTATTTTCATAAACCTATGTATCTTACAGGCATTTTTATGCTGACGTACCTATTTTCACATGTGTTTCAGGATATGATGCATAGGATTTATCAAGATACACTTAGGCGGACTTGGGCCTTAGCGACAATAAAAGATGCAAGACTAGTTATTTATGTTATGTTTCTTTGATTGTCATGACATTGTAACTACTTTAATCAATAAAACAATATTTCAATTTCCATGTGTTATGAAACAATGATTCTGTTACAACACTCCCCGACATTTTCCGCCACGTATTGTTGTTCTACGTGGTCGGGATGCATCGTATACTTAGACTTATGGGCTTCTTCTAATATACGGTGGCGTAGGTTTCCTAATTTAGGTATCCATATTCTTTTCTTATGGAATCTCCAAATTCCATCTGTTCCTAGTTCTAATTCCTTAATCATTCCTTTTTATTTTTCAGTATCTTCCTTGATTACTGACTCTTGTGCTTTTCTAATTTGTTCATTTAAATCTACTTGTAGATTTAATTTAAGAGAATGTACCCTTTTTGACTTTTCATGATACTTTCGGCTGAAAGCATCAGCCACTATATTGGCTTTCCCTGCATGATACTGGATATTACAATCATAATCACTAAGTATCTCCATCCAGCGTCTTTGTCTCATGTTTAGCTCTTTTTGCCAGAAAACATACCTTAAACTTTTATGATCAGTGAATATGGTAAACTTACTACCATAAAGGTAATGTCTCCAAATATTAAGGGCAAAAATTATGGCTCCTAATTCCAAATCATGGGTTGAATAATTCTCTTCATGATTCTTAAGCTGTCTAGATGCGTAAGCTATCACCTTTTGACGTTGCATCAACACACATCCATAACCTAACTTAGAAGCGTCACAATAGACTACAAAGTCTTCAGTTCCTTCTGGTAACGCTAATATGGATGCGTGGGTTAGTCTTTGCTTAAGAATTCTAAAGGCTTCTTCTTGCTTTGGTGCCCATTCGAACTTAATGGATTTACAGGTTAACTTAGTTAAGGGAATGGCTATCCTAGAAAAATCTCGAATAAATCTTCTATAATAACCGGCCAATCCTAAGAAACTTCTAACCTCGGTTGGTGATTCAGGGGTTTTCCATTTGGTAATCACCTCGATTTTTATGGGATCCACATGAATTCCTTCATGGTTAACTAAGTGTCCAAGAAATTGTACTTGCTCTAACCAAAACTCGCACTTTGAAAACTTAGCGTAAAGCTTTTCCTTTCTTAATAAACTTAGAAGTGCGTGCAGATGCTTTGCATGATCCTCTTTACTTTTAGAATAGATGAGAATATCATCAATAAAAACAATTATGAATTTATCTAAATATGACTTACATATTCGGTTCATCATGTCCATAAATGCAGCTGGGGCATTGGTTAAACCAAATGGCATGACAGTAAATTCATAATGGCCATACCTTGTTCTGAATGCGGTTTTAGGAATGTCCTCTTCCTGTACCTTTAATTGGTGATATCCTGATCTTAAATCGATTTTAGAGAAAAATCGAGCTCCTTGAAGTTGATCGAACAGATCATCAATCCTTGGTAATGGGTACCGATTCTTAATCATGACCTTGTTAAATTCAGGGTAGTTAATGCACATACGCATTGATCCGTCCTTCTTTTTTGACGAACAGTATCGGCGCTCCCCATGGCGATGAGCTTGGCTGTATGAATCCTTTCTCCAATAATTCGTCTAATTGTTTCTTCAGTTCCTGCCTTTCTGCGGGTGCCAATCGGTAAGGTGCTTTGGCAATTGGTGTTGTTCCTGGCAATAGGTGGATTCTGAATTCAACTTCTCTGTCCGGCGGTAGTCCTGGTAATTCTTCTGGAAAATATATCCGAAAACTGAGACACTACTGGAATGTCTTTTAGTTCCTTTCCTTTAGTGTTAGTGATTATAGAAATCAAATACACTATAGATTCTTTTCTTATATAACTTGCAGTTTTCATCACAGAGATGAATTTTGTGGATCTAGATGGCTTATCTCCTTTAACTGTGATCTTTTCACCCTTTGGTGAATTTAATTGGATTGACTTTTGATCACATAAAATACTGGCTTTATTGGCTATTAACCAATCCATTCCTAATACAATGTCAAATCCCGCCAGATTCATTGGGTAAAGGTTTGCAATAAATTTTTGATTTAAAATTTTTATTCTTGCCCCCTGCAAGATTTCAGAAATCTTAATGGTTTCTTCATTTGCTGTCTCTACTAGACATTCTTGTGGGAGTTTAGTTAATGATAGATTTAGAAGTTTGCAAAACGAAGTATTGATAAAACTTTGGTTTGCACCAGAGTCAAATAATACTTTAGCAAAAACATCATTAACTAAAAATGTACTGGCTATCACGTCCGGAATCATCTTGGCTTCATCCGCAGTCAGAACAAATGCTCTAGCATTTTTAGTGTTCTTGTTGTTCGCAGGTGGAGCTAATTTCGGACAATTTGGCTTGATGTGACCTTTTTCTCCACAGTTAAAGCACAGTCCGTTACTAGATTTCCTCCTACAATCTTCTTCCTTGTGTCCTGGTGCCTTGTAGAAATTGCAGTGAGTGGAGCATTTTCCCGAATGCTTTTTCTTGCAGGCCTTGCAGTATGGTGCAGAGGTAGAACCTATATTCCTACGGTTGGAATTCCCAGAATGGAATTCTTGGGTAAGCCTTTGAGCTAGGTTTCTCCTCTGGTCTTCTTCTCTAGTACGGATTAATTCATCTGTCAAGGTATTTGCTAGTTCTACAGCTTCTTCTATAGTTTGGGGTCTAGCTGCCTTGACTACATGCCTAATCTCCCCGATTAGTCCCCAGATGTAACGGGAGATTAATACTGGCTCAGGTGATGCAAGGGTTGGTACTATTCTAGCATATTCAAAGAATGTGGTAGTATAACCCTTACTATCTACCCGGATCATCCTAAGGTTCAGAAACTTATTTGATATCTGTTCCTTTTCATTGGGAGGGCAGAATTTCCTTTCTACCATATTTTTGAATTCCTTCCATTCCATATTGTAAACCCTATCACTTCCTCTTGACTGGAGGATAGTGTTCTACCATTCTAAAGCTGAGTTTTTAAACAGATTTGAGGCAAACATTATCTTATCTTCTTCAGCACACTTGCTTATTTTTAAAACAGTCTTAGTCTTTTCTATCCAGCGTAGGGTTGCAATGGGTCCTTCATTGCCCAAGAATTCTATTGGTTTACAGGACCAGAATTCTTTGTAAGAACAGCCATAAGGCATGGTTCTTCTTCTTTTGGGAATGGGCACTTGAAGTACAGGTCCATTGTTTACGCTGTGTTCAGGTTCAGTTGGTCGCTTACTGCTATGCTTACTTTTATTATCAGCTTCTTTAACAGTTTGGATAATAAATGGCATTGCATCTATGATTCCTTATGCCACTATGTGTTGGATGGCACTATTATCCACTTGATTTCCATTGTTATTGTTGTTCGGATTCTCATTATTCAGATTATCGTTATTCGGGTGGTTATCGCTCTGGTTTTCATTGTTCAGGTTTTCCTGGTTCACTTCATTGTCCATCTGAATTTTAAACATTTACCACGCATTAATATCACAAAATAATATTTTAACATAGCCAATCACATGTCACGCACTTTGGTCAAAAGCGTCGATCATTGCGACTTTACTCTATTCATATAATATGCATCCATTACACACCAGTACTGAAATTAAAATTACAATACCGAATGAAATTTAAAGTTATACTGCTAGTAATAGGCATCCGTAGTTTTTTTTTCATACACATACACACATATTATATTATTATTATTATAACCTTCTCCATCGTCACTTCTACGGATATGGATTCATCCAGAAATCCATATTGCGCTCGCCGTACTTCCAGACGAGTCGCTCTCCCACCTGTCTCATCCTTTCACTATTCTTTAAAATTTCCTCACCAAATGTCCTAAGTTCTTGTACGTTTTTTGCACTCATTGGGGGTGCAGGTTCTAGGACTGGGTTCGGAAACTGGGGTGTGGGTTCCTGGTACGGAGGTGTAGGTGCCTGGTATGGGTAAGGATTTTCTAGAATCTCCCTAAGGAATACATCATTATCGTAATAGGGATCTAGAGGATCTAACTCTGGGTAGGCTCCTAGGTTCTGCATGGGCATGTCTTCGTGTATCGGGTAACGGGTAACGTTGCACATAGTCTCTATTGTCGTCCCACCATGGGTCGTAATTTGGGTCTAAGGGATTTGGTGCGGGTACCCTAGGTATCTCCTCCGGGTTGAAATCATGCATTTCTACTTGATTTTCAGGGTTTTCTATCTCCATTGGTTGGTCAGGAATTGGTGGTTGTGGTTGGGGTGCTATCATTTGTTCCAGGTTAGGGTCAGCTGTAGTGGTTGCTAGGATGTGGATATTGGCTATACCCCTATTAAGCATATCCTGGGCATAGGCATTGATTTCTCTTTTGGCTGCTGCTAGTGCTCTCTGGTCTTGTAACTTTTTCATACGCTCATGTGCTCCCCTACTGAACCATCCCCTCTTTTTATGAGGAAATGGCTCTTCAGATTGGGCCTTAAATACGAATATTCCTTCTTCCGTATCAGCAGAGTACCCCGAGACAGCAAGCTGAGAAGAGGCACCTTCGCTTCTAGGCGAACCAGACAATTGACGGTACGCGTTAGATGGTCCTTGGTCGCTCATACTGTAAACTAACAAATAGTCAAATAACACATAACAATAAAATACAATTATACACGCAGTTCTGTAAATTATTTCCTAACACTTTGAATTTTGGTGTCAGCAGAACACTTCTGTGTCTGAATCAGTGGCTTAGCTCTGATACCACCTTCTGTCGCAACCCCCTTCCCCCTATTTAAACACAGGAACGGACGGCCGTGACCAGTTCGGTGGTATCTGGTATTGTCTAATTTGGCAGCGGAGTTTTCATCAGGACCGTAGTTAGGAAATATTTGATCAGAGTAAAATACCACACTTTCATAATATTAAACACATGGGATAAAACCCAAGTTTGCAGTACACACATTTTCATAGGAATAAATCATATTTTCATTTAATAAAAACATCTATTTTATTTTAGGTAACTTTATTGCCACTTTTCCAAGCCTTCAGTGCTGTCCAGCTGGCTTCTATTTGGCTTTCACATTTTGTTACCTAAAACGCGTTTAAAAACATTTTTTCAGTGGGAAATACTGGTGAGTGAATCCCAGTTCAATCAAGTTTTAATAAAAACCATTGTACAGTATTGAGGGCGGTCTCACGATTATATTTGTTTCCAAGTCATATCAATTACCACCCACGGTACTGTCAGAGCCGACTTGTGGAAAAGTTACTCCTCGCAAGGCAGTAACTAATTTTGTATACAAAACCCCAACATACCGACGATAATTGTATCCTTACAAATATTCAATAACTGTTTAATATATAATTAATTAAGTGAGGTTTTGTAAAAACAATTTCCAAAAAGGAGATTACTCACATTGCTGTCTTAGATTATCCTTTAGGGTTTCCTGGTGACAATCTATAATTTACACAAATGCACACGTGTGAGTATAATAACCCATTTTAACATTAGTAATACCCTCCCCGAGACGGCATTCCAACGACTACGTCGGGCAGAACCACGACAGCCGTTACGGAACCCTAGATCAATCGGGCAAAGTATCTAATACGTATCCAGGGGTTATGATACTTACAACGGAGCAGAACTTCGTTATTTAGGGGGGTATTATGCCCGAGTATAATGTATACCACGTGACATTTAGAGAAAGAAAGAAAGTTTTAAGCCATTTCGACTGAAGGCCCTTCGTTGCAATTTATAGGGCCTGATTTGGCTTTTCTCGCGGCCCGCGTAAAACAAGACCAGGGCCTACGCGACTCGCGTAGAAGGTGGCCTAGGCTGTAGCTGATCCGGGTCACTTAGTAGGTTCAACACGTTGATGACACGTGTCAGCAACGGGTTTCCCCGCGTTTTTCGATCGCTCGCGGCCAGCGTAAGCTAACGGGGTGGCTTACGCGCCCTGCGACAGCCCCAAAATTTTGATTTTTAATTAATTTTAACAATATAAAAGGTATCCGGGGCCCGATTTTACGTATAGGGGTATTTTAGGGACATATTGGGATATTTTAAATATTTTTAGGGTGTCAGAAAATTTATGAGGATGTCGGTTTTCTTTAGGGTTGTTATAGGATCATTGCTATATTTAACTACAAGCAGACCAGATATTATGTTTGCAACATGCTTTCAGGCCAGATATCAATGTGATCATAAAGAATCCCACCTAAAAGCTGTAAAAAGGGTTTTCAAATATCTAAAAGGCACTTCAGAACTTGGTCTCTAGTATCCTAAGGATACAAACCTTGAACTAATTGCATATACAGATGCAGATTATGCAGGGTGCAAGATTGACAGAAAAAGCATATCTGGTGCATGTCAAATATTGGGAGAAAAATTGGGGTGTTGGGCAAGCAAGAAGCTGAACTGTGTGTTGGTACATACGTCTGTCGACTTCGTCTTGTATCGAGTCTTGTTTGTGTATAGATAGATCAGGGCACGTTATACGAGGAAACTGTCAAAAATAGGTTATAAGGTAATTTCGCACGAAATTACAGAGTGTAATTTCGCACGAAATCAACTCTGGCTATTTCGCACGAAATAGTTATTTCGTGTGAATGTGATTTCGCTTGAGCATTTCCGTGCGAAATCACCTTGCCTATAAATAGGTGCCTTGTAATTTCGTTTGGGGAGTTCCAATTTTTCTGGTTTCAGAGCCGAAGTGTCTACTCGCTGTAAAACTTTGTCAAATCAATAAACAAGACAATTAAAGTGAATATCTAGCTGTTTCGAACTCGATACGTTAGTTTCCGCCTCTCGTATTAAGAAGAACACCTCTGAAGGACTCATTTCGGTCGTGAAAACGATCCTACAAGTGGTATCAGAGCTCAAGAGGAGGAGTTCTTACCGAATTCAGCTTGATTTCATCGATTTTCTGACTTCTACACCTTCTTTTCAAAATTGAATAAGTTTTAACGGATAAAATGGTTTGAATTTCACACATTATAAGCGAATTACTGTTATAACAAAGCCGTGCGAATATTGGATCTAAAATCGAGCTATAACCTGATCAATTTTGACAAAAACAGTTCGACATGATGACATCTGCAGTATTTCGCACAAAATAGCCCTTTTGATTTCGCACGAAATTACATTTTGTGATTAATTTCGTTTGAAATTGCTGTTAATTTCGCATGAAATCAGATTTCGTTTGAGATATTTCATACGAAATCACTATTTCGTTCCAAAGAGGCTAATTTCATTTGAATCCAAGTTAATTTCGCATGAAATTATATTTCGTTTGGTGATTTCGCACGAAATTACATTTCGTTTGAAACTTCTGATTTCGTTTGAATTGGTATTTCGTTTGAAGTTGTATTGTAGGTTATTTCGCTTGAGAAGGTAATTTCATTTGAAAGTGTCTGTTCTTGAAAATTTTGCCAAGTCATGGAAGAGGAATTCTATAACGCGTTTGCTACATCCCCGACTACTCCGGTTGCTATTGCTCAAATCATGAACATGGAAAATGAGACTGGAACTTTGCAAAAACCCCCGAAGCTTATGGGCATTGAGCAGTATTATGGTTGGAAAGATCGTTTCGAAAACTGGGTTCAAGCTAACCATTTGAGATCTTGGGAATGTATCGAGAAAAAGTACATGAAGCCTCATATGGATTTGGGTGTAATCAAAACAATTTATGAACTGACAGATAAAGAACGAGATATGTACAAAGCAGAAAAGATGATGATCAGTTTGTTACAGCAAACTATAAAAGAAGATATCTTCATTTTGCTTCAGCACGACAATACTTCACGATCGATCTGGGATGCGCTTAAAATTAAGTTTGAGGGTAGTGAGAAAATGATCAGGAGTAAGAAAGCATTGCTTAAGAAAGAATTTGACTTGTTTTCGAGCTTGCCGGGTGAATCATCAAAGAAGCTGATTGAAATATATTGTCACTTAGTGCGATCTATGTCTTTGTTAGAAATTATTAAAGATCAAGAAGAATGGGTCGATAAGTTGGCTGATGCTTTACCTCAAAAAGAGTGGGGAATATATTTGATGATCTTGAAAAACACGGGAGAGTATGACAAGTTGATAATTTCTCAGTTCATAGAAAAGATTGAGGGTCAAGATGTTGAACAGCAAAAGATTGCTAGAATGAACAGTCCAAGTGGTCAACAAGATGTCAAAATGTATTACAAAGGAAGTGTTCAAGAGGTTGAAGTAAGTCCAAAAGTTCAAACTGCTTTCAGTGCTGAAAACTCATCTGGATCAGTCAATCAAAATTCAAGCAGCAGTAGTGGATTTTCTTCATATCCGAATGTTAATCCAAAGAATTCTACATCAAATCATCAATTTCAAAGCTCAAACAGTAGTAATGGTCAAGTTTTACACTGCAACATCGCGTTGCATCTTCAGAATGGTCAAAATTTCTCTGAAGAAATTGCTAAAAGTCACATGTCATTACTTGCTACAGTATTAGAGTCATATGAAGGATTGGTTGCAGGGAGGATCGGGAATCCTATGCTGACGAAAGAGGATTACGATCAGATAGATGCAGAAGAGATGAAACTAATGGATATCAAATGGTGTTTAGCTAGTGTTTTGAGGAGAGCTGAAAAATTCAAGATGATTACAGGAAGAGATGATTTCTTGGATGCAAAAGTTTCTACTTTGGGTTTTGATAAATCTAAAGTTACTTGTTTTCGATGCAGGGAGAAAGGACATTTTAAGAGAGAATGTAAAAATCAAGAAGTAAGTGGAGCACAGAATCCGTTTGGTGGTAATGATTTCTATCGGAAAGCCATTTATCAATAAGTTGCTCATCAACCGTATCAACAAAAAGAGCCACAAACTGCTCATGCTAAAATGATCGAAGAAGCAAATAAGAAAGCTTATTTTGGTATCATTGATCAAGATGATGAAAAAGTTGCAGCAGGCTTTAGCTGGGATAAATACACTCCACCTGATTCAAAGATGGAAACATTAACTGCACAAATCATTCAAGAGCCAGTGTTTGATCAATCATCATCTGATGATAGTGATGATGAAGAAGAGACACA
This sequence comes from Helianthus tuberosus, assembly GCA_030545235.1. Lineage (NCBI taxonomy): Eukaryota > Viridiplantae > Streptophyta > Magnoliopsida > Asterales > Asteraceae > Helianthus > Helianthus tuberosus. The sequence continues at coordinate 9,693 of JARYGA010002275.1, read as the reverse complement.
AATAAACATTGGAAAATCTATGTTATCTCCTGAAAGTTTTCAATTTTATTTTGCAGATAGATTGGAGAAGCTGAAGGAGAGACGAGCAGCAAAGGAACAGAGAAAGATAAAATGTGAGAATGTTGCTGAGACAAAGAAAAATGAAAAGTGTGAAGAAGTTAAAGTCGCTGAGAAGACGATTGAAGCTGAGAAGGTGATTGAAGTAGAGAAAGTGATTGAAGTGGAAAAAATAATTGAAATTGAAAAGATTGTTGAAGTCTCCAAACCCTGTCTAAAGTGTTTGGAATCTTGCAAGAAATGTGAAGAAAAGGACGAGAAGTTGAGTGAGCAAGATAAGATGAAGGAAAAGTTACTGTTTGATCTCAACTACGTGAAAGAATCATATGATGTGTTGAATAGAACGGTAACTGGTCTACAAAAGACAAATTCTGAAAGAGAAGATGCGTTGACAATGATGAATGCTGTGATAATGTCAAAGCAGAAAGCCATAAATTTTTATATTAAAGAAAGTGCAAAGTGGAAACAAGAATTGGAGACAGAAAAGATAGAAAATGAAAGAATCAGAAGATTGTTACAAAGTTATTCTAGTTCTGATTATATGATTGATCGAATTTATCCAACTGTTGCAGGTTTAGAAGCCTTTCAAGATGAGAAGTTTGAAGAAAAGGATACTAGTAAGAAACAAAGTGCAAATTATACCAAGTGTCCGCCTCCGTTCTGGGAAGGTTATTCTCCCAGAAAACCAAATGAGGAGCAAGTCAAAAAGGTTGTCAATATAAAGTTAAAGTCCGAAACAACTGATGAGTTACCAGAAAACATTGACGTCACATTCACATTGTCTGACACTGATCATGAGTCTGAATTAATAAAGTGGTCGATTAGGTTTTGGATAAAGATGAGGAGTCAGAGTCAAAGTCTGAATCTGAAAGATCGGGATCATCATCAGTTGACAGTCAAAAGTCGTCAGTTAAACGGGTTTACAATAAAGAATTCCTGTTATCAAAATCTAATTTGAATGATGAACCAATCAAAGTGGCATATACTTTGAATGATTCTGACAAATTATATTCTGATGAGGAATTTCCAATAAGAAGTGTTCAGATTGAAAAGATCAAAAAGGTTTTCAAATTAACAGAAATTAACATTTCTGAAATAAAAGATGCAAATCTTTCTGAAAAACCTAAACCTTACACCTCAAGAGTTCAACAAAGATTAAACAAGAAAAAAGGTTACAGTTCTGGTTCAGGTTATTGAAAGAAACCAAACCATAACGGTAATTTCAAAAAGAAGGGCCTCGGTTTTATTCCACCGAAAAATTATAAAAATGAGAAAACTTATAAAACAAATATTGTATTTGTTTCAGGAGCAATTTCGGAAGAAGAAGAAAAGAGCTCATTTTGGAAGCAATCAAACAGAGAATTCCTTGCTAAGAAGCAAGAGAGAATGATGAATGGAGCGTATCAAAGAAAGGAAACAAGAACCTGTTACAGATGTCAAGAAGTTGGACACATTGCCTGGAACTATCCTAAGGCAACCAACATCAAACAGGAAGTTGTTTCTAAACTGAAAGAAAATATTGTTGAGAAAAATGAACCACCAACTGAAAAATTTAAAGTTTTTAAAAATTCAACATATGAAGTTGGTGAATGTTCAAAGAAAAGATTTTACAAAAGAAGAGTTAATCTTGACAACCAAATGTGGTTGTTAAGAAGTCAGATGTGAAATCTGGTGATGAATCTGATTCCACAAAGTCAGAGGAGCCACAAGTTGAGATTAAAAGTGAGAAATCAGTTCCTCCATTGGATGATGTCAATTTTCCACCATTGAGAAATGAAAATTAAAAAAAAAAGGTTGGTAAGGTTGAGATTTCAAATCAATTCTATTCTGAAAAGAAAGAATTTGATGTTGAAAAAGTTTTTAATGGAAATGTTAAAAAGATTTTTGGAAAAATGGTCAACGGGAAGGCCAAAGGGGTGAAAGATTTTTATGAAGAAAAAAGAAATGTTCATAACCCAAGTGAAGTTGAGAAGGTTACACCCAAAGCTGGTCAGGCTTGGGTGTCTGTGTTCTTTACTTAAAAATCCTGACTTGCCGGAGCTTCCAGGTTGGTAAGTGTGAAGCAGGTATCGACATCTTTCTTGAGAAATATCACAGATGTGAATGGTGGTTGTATTGTTATATTTCGATTTACAAGTGGTTAATCAGGGACATTAATTTTTACTTGATTTCCTACATGTGGTATTGTTGTTAAAATCTGAGATTGTTAAATTTTTAAAATGATATATTGGAAAACAAAGTGATGAGGTTATCCCCAATCTTACAAGTGGTAAAATCAACAAAACTAATTTTCTAGAAAAACCATTTGATTAAAACAAACTTAAGTGTTTTGAAATCATAAAGGGAAAATAGTTTGTTGAAAGGGGGAGTTCTGATTGTTTATGCCAAGTGGATGGCGAATTGAAGTGATTCGATATCAGTTGTTATTTTATTTGTACAGTTTTTTTTTCAAATTTCCTTTAAATGGTTTTGAATTTTAGGGGGAGTAAGAAATTTTCAGAAAATCCAAAAACATTTGAAAATTTGAAAAAGTCAAAAACATGATAAAATCAAAAATGAGTTTTGTTGTGAAAAAGAGGAAATGATAGTACATCAGTGGACGATCACAGCATGCTAAAGGATTGGAAAGAAAAATGTGATAAACGGTCTCACTGATGATATGCCAGTAGGTTTTTGCACATTTAGTAGATTGTGTCGAGATATAAACCTAAATTTCAAACTTACTTATCTTGTGGGGAACATCTCTCGGATATATGGGTAACCCTCGAAATCTTGTTTGAAAGGTCCCTCTTTCTAAGATACTAGGTCTTTATGCTTAGTGATATCTGGGGTATTATCCCGGGACTTCTGATTTTGCGGAAGCAATGGCCTAGTCCCTGTATAATACTTTCTGCTTGCTTGAAATATAGCACCGCCCCCAGCATAAAAAATGATGAAACATTGCAAAATGCTAATCATGTGCTGTTGAAGAAAAGATTCTCTAAAGGGAACACACCAAAAGTCGAAGCCATCATCTCTCTGATTTTGCGGAAGCAATAGCCTGAGCTCTCATGGCCCTCGCATTTAACCCTTTACAGATATCAGCTAGATATACTCACCTGTAAGACTGAATATTGGGATCTGGATACGGGAGTATATTCTGAGGTGGGACACGCGAATAAGTTTAAGTGCTTAAAACATTAATCTCGTGTCTCGAAAAAGTTGAAATTTGTGTGAAAATTTAAAGTGGATCAGTATACTGACAATCTACGTGAATCGTTTAGAACTTAAAATGTTTAAAGCTTAATGGTGTTGGTGATTTGTCTCAATAACTGATATGATCCTCTTACACAAACTCACAAAAATATTGTTTGTAAATATTTCTTTACTGCATTACATTGAAATAAAAAATCCAAAAAGATTTTAAGTGTGTTTTAGCTTAATTTTTGAAAAATTCAAAAAGATTTTCGACAAATTGATGTAGAAAAGATGATTTTTAAAATTCCAAGTGCTAAACATGATGAACATTTCGTGAGGGGGAGTATGTGGTTAATAAAGAAAATAATTTTGATTGTTTTACCTACAATTGGTTCATCAGATACTAAAATTGTAAAATCATTCGTTGATTGATTAATACCTGCAATTGGTATTTAAATTTGTCAAATTTTAAATTTGTGAAATTTATTGTGAGGTAGAGATTTGTGCAGGTTAGCCAGGTTCCTGACTCTGAGCAGAATATGAACCAGGTTAAAATTCTGATTTTTATGAGAGCCAAGTTCTGATCCTGGAACTGAAGTCCATGCTAATAGCTGATGCTGATGAACTTAAAGAATCAAGAGATCTGATCAAGAGAATTAGAGTGAGGTAAGAGCCAGGTCAAGATCGTGGAGATGAAGAGAAGAGAGAAGACTAAAGATGTTTTACACTGGCAGATACTTCAGAAAGAGCTACAGACTGATAAAGACTGAAGACGTTGAAGAGTCGACACTGAAGACTCGTCAACATCCGAGGGGGAGTCTGTTGGTACATACGTCTGTCGACTTCGTCTTGTATCGATTCTTGTTTGTGTATAGATAGATCAGGGCACGTTATACGAGGAAACTGTCAAAAATAGGTTATAAGGTAATTTCACACGAAATTACAGAGTGTAGTTTCGCACGAAATCAACTCTGGCTATTTCGCACGAAATAGTTATTTCGTGTGAATGTGATTTCGCTTGAGCATTTCTGTGCGAAATCACCTTGCCTATAAATAGGTGCCTTGTAATTTCGTTTGGGGAGTTCCAATTTTTCCGGTTTCAGAGCCGAAGTGCTGCCGAAGTGTCTACTCGCTGTAAAACTTTGTCAAATCAATAAACAAGACAATTAAAGTGAATATCTTGCTGTTTCGAACTCGATACGTTAGTTGCCGCCTCTCATATTGAGAAGAACACCTCTGAACGACTCGTTTCGGTCGTGAAAACGATCCTACACTGTGTTGCAACATCAACAGCAGAATCAGAATATGTAGCAGCAGCAAGTTGTTGTTCACAAGTGTTGTGGATGCAAACTCAACTGAGAGATTATGGAGTAAATCTGACAAAGATACCAATCCTATGTGATTCAAAGAGTGCAATTGCAATAACATAAAATCCAGTTCATCACTCAAGAACCAAACACATAGATGTCAGATACCACTTCATAAAAGACATGTTGAGAAAGGTAACATAGAAATGTATTTTGTTCCAACTGAAAACCAAATTGCTGATATCTTTACCAAACCTCTTGATGAAAAGAGACATAATTTTTTTTATCAGCAAACTGGGCATGGTAAATATAAAAGATGAAGATTTTTCAGAAAACAAAAAGACACAAATTGAAAACCAAATTGATGAACATCAAAATTCTGATAATCAAGGAATAATTCAATAGGTTTCTGACAGTGAAATCCATCTATCTGATGGAATATCAAAAGATCTGACAAATCATCAACCAATGTGATGATTTATCAGAAATTCTGAAGAAGTATCAGAAAATCTAGTGAAATCATCAGAAATTCTGATACAACATCATAAACTTAACCATCTTTTTTACTTTCATCCTCATACATATCTCATATCTGTATAAATTTATATATGTGTATATTCTGTTGTTGTATTTTTTTTGTGTTTTTATTAAATTAAAAAAAACAAAAAGGGGGAAAAGTAGCATGCTTTAAGATAAAATTAAACTGTCCCAAAGGCAATTTTTACAGAAAATTGAACTTTTCTTATGATACCAAAGCATGCAACGTCATTTTTGCATAAGAAGCTTAAGAGACACATAGGCACTTAAATGATTAGGAGCTATGAAAGTAGCCGCCTAGCTATTCAATGCTTACTCATATACGGGGCTTAAGTAGACTGTCATATTCTCTATCATATTCCCACTGCAACAGATATCGTCTTAAATGAAGAGATTGAAGTGAAAATGAAAAATCTTTGGCTTTTAATAACATATATGGCGTAACTATCACTTTCATCTATAAATATTAACATCCGGAAAAAGACCTTCTTCACCAAACAATCTTCTCTTCAAAAGCTCCTCATCAGAAATCTTCTTATCTTTAAAATGGACCTCCCAAAAATGATGAGACAAAAACACTTCCCTCACCCACTTCACAGACATCATAACCTTAGGATTAGGTCTAATCTAAATGGTCCGGCATGGGAAGACTGCAAATATGTGTACAACCTGATCATGCAAAGTCCCTTGGGCTTTGTTGTGTCTACACATGTTACCATCTATCCAGAACTCCTTCAAGAATTCTGGTGGAATGCAGAAATCATCTTAAGTGGCCTTTTCATGTGGATTGAAAGCGAGGTTATGGGGGTAAGAATCACCCTAAACAAGGAAATTCTTAGAGATGTCCTCAAGCTGGGTGACGATCAAGAATACGCCTTTCTGGATAAGGAAATCGTACAACAAACCTTGACTGACATGGGTTATCACACATATAACATGTCAAAGCAGATAAGTAAATCTGGCTTCATACCACCTTTCCAGTATTTGGTAACACATCTTAGTGTCTGTTTCTCTAAGAAGATCGGACACTTCAACGAGCTGTCACACAGGATGATGGAAGTGATTCATGCAGTTGTACAGGAAAAACCTTACAACTTTGCTACGTGTCACACCCCGACCACGTAAGACAACGAAACGTGGCGGAAACGTCGGGGAGTGTTGTAACAGAATTAATGTTTCACAACCATGGAAATTAAAGTTTCGTTTTTATTCATCAAACAAGCTAGTTACATTGTCTTTAAACAAGAAATAAAGAGTACATAACATAAATTAACTAGTTCTTGTCTCGTTTTAAGTCACTAAGGCACAGGCCCGCCTAAGTATGTCTCGATAAGTCCTATGCATCAACTCCTGAAAACACATGTGAAAATAGGTACGTCAGCATAAAAATGCCTGTGAGATACATAGGTTTTGTGAAAATAGGTTTCATGACTTGTAAGTTTAGAAAGAATTGTTTAATAAAGTTTAGTCATGAACCTTGTAAATTGATTTGTTTTGTAAATCATTTGAAAAACAATAAGTTCAGATGATATGTATAAATAAGAGAATAATGTATGGTTAAATGAATAACCATGTAAAATGAGTTTGTATAAGATAAGTTGTTTGTAAAACAATGTCTTGTGAAAAGTATGTTATTTGTATAAAATGTTATATGTCTTAAATTGAAATGATTCAAATAACGCTACGATATGTAATACCATACAAGCACTTATATATAGGAAGTACCAGCGGCGTATCCACCATGCTTGTATCATATTACACATACCTCGTTACTTAAATCACTTACTCAAACCAAACCACCAAGATGTAATGTTTAACAATTGTAGAAATGTTTATTGTCAAATGGTTCACATAATGTAATATAATATGTTCATATGCTGGATGAGCATATGCAACAAAATGTAACGTAAAACAATGTACTAAGTATGCACACAATGGACATACATAGCATAAAATGTAATGTAAAACAATGTACTAAGTATGCACACAATGGGCGTACATAGCATGAAATGTAATGTAAAACAATGTACTAAGTATGCACACAATGGACATACATAGCATGAAATGTAATGTAAAACAATGTACTAAGTATGCACACAATGGGCGTACATAGCATGAAATGTAATGTAAAACGATGTACTAATAGTGTACTAATGAACATAGCAAGCATATGATATGAAAACATGGAAAAGCATGAAAGTAACAAGTAGGCACATGTGTTTCACCCCAGAACAGTTTGAAAACAGTAAAAGAGGGGTCTGTGTACTCACTTGAGATTGCTCGATAGACTTTAGATATCCACCAAGCAAAGCTAGAAGGTCACGAATATCAAACGGCACCTAATATAGGTATCTACATTAATAAACGGACCTAAATCGGAGGATCGGATAGAATGAGGGCTCGTAAACCAAATGAGTATGGGAACTCATGTAACATGGTTTAACTAAGCCTACATACTACAATGAAACCTAACCTGTGTGCTTACGACCCATTACGACCCATTTAGGTAGCTTATGCTACTTTAACGCGTCGTTTGCGTGAAACACGTTTGGAGCGCCTAAATAGTCCTATGATAAGTAAAATATGCCTTAACATGTCTAATATTGTTACCAAATCAATTTAGATACCAAAAGTTACGTTACATATGCTTAAAATGAATTTTGGCGTTAAAAGGGCATTTTGGTAATTTACCTAAGGCATATAAACTACCTATCATACAACTACTTAAACGAAGCGACCATAAGGTATAACCTCGGAAGGTTATTCCCTATATACTATGGTCACCTAATGTGTTTGGTCGGATCCTAATGATCGACCAAACGGGTCGGGTTCGAAAGTATAAGCGATTGTTTAGATCGCTTACCTTACGACCCTATATAAGCACTAAACTAAAAGTGACGAGCTAAGCATGTTAGAACATGCTTAACTAAGTTTAGAAAACAGGTTTGGTATCAAAACAAACGGTTTTGATACCCATGAGTAGTTTGGTTACAAAATACGCGTAAATGCGCATTTTGGCCGAAACTACGACTCGTCACTGAGCCTTGATAACATGGTAATCAGTAGGTATAGTCACAAGAGACTATAACCATCGTGATTACGCTCACGTTATGAAGTTCAAACGAACTTCGCATTGACCATAAGCTGGTCAACGCAGAAAGTCAAACAAAGTTTGACTTTTAACGCTAAAAGAATAAAAAGAACGAAGGAACACTTACAAAGGGTCCAAGAACGGAAGGTTTGAATCCGAACACTCTCAGATATGAAGTGTTAAACACAACAACTTAGAGAGCAAGTTCAGATTTCAAAGGTGTGGGTTTGCAAATGAAAGGGTTGGGTATTTATAGGATTTTCCATATAGAATATTCCTAGCATATTCCAAGCATATTCCTAGCATATTCCAAGCATATTCCTAGCATATTCCTAGCATATTCCAAGCATATTCCTAGCATATTCCTAGTATATTCCAAGCATATTCCTGGCATATTCCTTAGCATATACCTTAGCATATTCCTGGCATATGGCTAAAACGGGTATTTAACTGGGTACCGGGTATTTTATCTAGCGTTTAAATCCCGGTTTATGGCGTTCTAAATTATTTTTATTACTCTATAAAAATAAACTCGCCAAGATATTACTGAAATAAATTTCAGTTTCCAGGACTGGCTGCGTTGTCTGCGTTTTGCAGTAGAAGCACTGTGTTGCGCAGAAACACACGGTACGCGCTTAAACTTTGAAAAATAACGTTTTTAGGCGTTTTAATTTATTTTTCAACACGGACCTGATTAAAATAAGATTTTAATCATAACATAATATTTGTGGGATTTAAATATTATCCGGTCGGTCACCAACGTTCGTTTGGTCGTACGATCGCGATGTTCGGTTAATTACGACAGAATGCGCATAAGCGTGAAAAACGATCCAAATTGCGCGACGAATGGATTTTTGACAAGCCAAACACTAAATCATAATATTATAATGCTTACATAAATTTTTGGATGTCCGTATGTATTCAGAACGAAAGATATGCGCGAAAATGCAAACTTATGCACTTTTTGACGCTTTTAGTCCCTGAATGACACAAAAGTTTATTTTAGCACACCGAACCCCTCAAAGCCTATTTCTAAGCTATGTAAAGGATATTTAGGGTATGTTTAACTTATGGTCATGTTCCGGAATGTCTGTTACAGTTCAAATTGGCATACTTTCGCAGTTTGTCAAATTTAGTCCCTATAAGCGAATAAACTTGATTTCACCACACCAAACCTTCCAAAACTTACATCTAAGTTATGTAAAGGTTTTTTAAGGTATGTTAAGCCTATTTCACTATTCTGGAGTGTTCGTTGCATTAAACTGGTTATATCTACACTTCAGAGCGCGTATAACCCTCCAGAAAGCGATTTAAAGCTTGAAATCGAACAAGAGTTGATATGTGCAAACGATACACATATTTTTACAAATCCCAAGTATGAAATACAACATTTCATTGGTTTGGAATTTGTTTGATGGTTGAAGTGACACAGGTGTCACAGTCTCTCCTACTTTAGGAAATTTCGTCCCGAAATTTAATTTTAGGAGAAACTTGTGAGGACGACGGTGATGTTTTCGCTTTGAA
>JARYGA010002274.1:0-45469 GCA_030545235.1 Helianthus tuberosus | reverse complement strand
CATCCCGAACGCGTTTCATGCAAACGACGCGTTAAAGTAGCATAAGCTACCTAAACGGGTCGTAATGGGTCGTAAGCACTTAGGTTAGGTTTCATTGTAGTATGTAGGCTTTGTTAAAACCATATTACATGAGTTCCCATACTCATTTGGTTTACGAGCCCTCATTCTATCCGATCCTCCGATTTAGGTTCGGTTTATTAATGTAGTTACCTATATTAGGTACCGTTTGATTCCATGATCTTCTAGCATTGCTTGGTGGTTATCCTAGGACTATTGAGCAATCTCAAGTGAGTACATAGACCCCTCTTTTACTGTTTTTCAAACATTTTGGGGTGAAACACATGTGCCTACTTGTTACTTTCGTGCTTTTCATGTTTTCATAACATATGCTTGTTATGTTCAATAGTACACTTATAGTACATGATTTCATTGTGTTTTTGCTATGTATGTCCATTGTGTGCATACTTAGTACATCGTTTTACATTACATTTTATGCTATGTATGTCCATTGTGTGCAAACTTAGTACATTGTTTTACATTACATTTTATGCTATGTATGTCCATTGTGTGCATACTTAGTACATTTGTTATTCATCACCTGCTTACATTTTGGTATGACATTTGGATTGTTTAAATGGGACAATATACATTCATTAACATTAGCTACGCCGCTCGTTAGTAGGTAATGACAACTCCCATTCCTGAACCCTAGGTTTGTTTGGGTGGAAGGAATGACCGAATTCGATAAACATAACACAGATAGACCTTTAAATTCGTTTAGGGGTTTATCGCCACAGTCACAAGGCTTGGATGTATGCATTTCACAATACCGCATAGATGTTTGTATCAGTATAGCATGCATTTGTTCCACAAAACATAACTTTGATTTAAACCATGTTTTACTTCAATACCTTGTTTTTGTGCATTTTACATATGGTTTAGTTGATATATTTCACTTACCATACATGATATTTTGGATACACAATTCATGATTTACATTAGACATAAACCTTTAGACATTGATATACACAATTCATGATTTACATTAGACATAAACATTTTGACATTGATATACACAATTCATGATTTACATTAGACATAAACATTTTGACATTGATATACACAATTCATGATTTACATTAGACATAGACATTTGACATGGTTTTCACACAAACATTTTGACATTTGATTATACATAAACATTTTACTTTGGTGGTTTGGTTTGAGTAAGTGATTTAAGTAACGAGGCGTGTGTAATATGATACAAGCATGTTGGATACGCCGCTGGTACTTCCTATATATAAGTACTTGTATGGTATTACATATCGTAGCGTTATTTGAATCATTTCAATTTAAGACATATAACATTTTATACAAATAACATACTTTTCACAAGACATTGTTTTACAAACAACTTATCTTATACAAACTCATTTTTTTGGTTATTCATTTAACCTTACATTTATTTCTACATATCATCTGATTTTATCACTTTTTTTGGTTATTCATTTAACCTTACATTTATGATGCTTAGGATTTATCAAGATACGCTTAGGCAGACTTGGGCCTTAGCGACAATAAAAGATGCAAGACTAGTTAATTATGTTATGTTTCTTTGATTGTCAAGACATTGTAACTCTTTTAATAAATAAAACAATATTTCAATTTCCATGTGTTATGAAACAATGATTCTGTTACAACACTCCCCGACGTTTCCGCCACGTTTTGTTGTTTTACGTGGTCGGGGTGTGACAACCAGGATCGAGCCACCATTTATATTGAACAACGTAATTAAGTAAATAAACCAACCACAATACAATTGGTGACCAAAAGCTAGTTAACCAAGTTCAAATTAAACAGCGGAAGCATCAAATGTAAAACCAAAACATAAGTAATAAGTTCATAAGTTTAAATGTTTAACATAGGACTCGACAGTCCATGTCCCACAACGGCCACGCTTCCCTGTGCAAGCTCCATAGATACCTAACGACCTGCAAGGCATGTAACAACGAGTCAACAATAAAGTTGAGCGAGTTCACAGTTGGGTGTTTGTTTTAAGTTGTTTTCAAAAACATGGTTTGCCTTTAGCTGGCTTACTTGCCATGGGGGTTACCCCATAGTTGAAAATATAATTAATCAATTCCTTCTTTCCCAAACCATAACCATAATCAGTGAGGGCTTCCCCAGGTGAACCAGTAGACCGTTATGATATCGACAACTGACGAACAATAATTGTGCCCTACATCAATGCCTATCATCATTGACAGTTTGCCATAGTCCATTAGTACACGCCCGTCCCACAGGCACGGTGTGAGGTTTGCTAAACCTAATAGCGCTATTAACTAATGACCCGCTCACCATTGTCCTCGGCAATTAAGTCGATATAAGATGAGGGACTTAATGATAGTGTTGTGTCTAGTAAGTTTTAAGGTTGTTGTCCTACCTAAGGAGGACGAACGTACGTATTCTACCCAAGGAGAATACGCAGGATTTATATTGGCATCCTACCTATGGAGGATGGCGGTACATATCCTACCCAAGGAGGATATGTAGGTTCCGTTTTAATTTATTAACCCATTCCCAACCACCGGGAATCCCATGCCTTAGAAAGTGTGTGAACTAACCTTTGGTTGCTCAGGTTGACTCTCAAAAATAGCTAACCATCAAGGTCGGTCAATCACGTCCTAGTATGATTACCACTTAGTTTATTAGTGACTTCAAATAAGCACGAAGTTCCTACACACATCTACCACATAACATGCACTCACTTTAACGGTTCATGCCCATATAAACTTCCCATCTATTCTCATTCATAAGCAAACATACGAAATTGCACATAACACTTTCATTGACATATAATCACGTTAGATCATTCTCAGATAACCTACCCGACATTTAGACACGCAAATTACTAATTATGTCGTTTCAGCTTTTACATTCAAAACTGGCCTACTTTTGGGAATTTTAATAAAATAGTTAACCTGTTCCAAAAATTCCCAACTTTTTACAGAAGGTCTTAAATGATCCAAATATTATTGTGTAAAAATCTCGGGATCCAATTCATTACCAATATTTTATAAAAAAAGATCATTTACCGGACTGCAATCAGATTCATCACTTTCTGACTGCAGTCCACGGAATAATTTATTCAAAATTCATCGTAAGTCCGATTATGAAATTATAGTGGGAGAATTACTACGGCATCAGTATCCATCTACAGTAAAAATTTCGTGACCTAATTCTACACAGATTTCAAGTTATGACGAAACACATAACGCATATTTTCAGCAGTAAAAACGCAGCTTTTGCTGCTGTGAAAAACCTTTAAAAATAGCAAACGAAGTCCAAAAATTATGATTCCAGTGCCATTAGAACCGTATTTCGAAATAACACGTTATAGACTTAAGAAAATCAGTTTTTCGATAAGTATCGACCTGTTTACAGCCAACTGAAGTTGGCTGTAAATGTTTGGACAGAAGTTGTTTTCAGCTTATAGCGCTCTAACGCGAGTTCTATTCGTTCCGTTAACATGTTTAGTGATCAACAATGATATTTAACATTAACAAGTAATCATCAAGTAATCAGCAACATATCAAAACAACTTTATTTCATCAAGATTTCATCTTATCTCATCATCATGTTTGCTTTATGTTCAAGACTTATGTTTATGATCTTTTAGTGTTCTACATCATAATATAACTATTAACCATCAAACAAATGAGAAGTAAACAAAGATCAAAGGAGCTTACAACTAGCTTAAAGCTAGGGAAGAACTCTAGTGAAAAAGATGGCGAGAATGGATGATGAAAGCAAGTAATGAAGCTCCTTCAAGTTCCTCAAGCTTCCTACTTCACAAGGCACCTTCTAACTCATGAATGGAGCTTGGAAATGGATGAAGATGATGGTGATAGAGTGGTGGTGGTGGCGGTTCTAGTGAGGGCCGAGAGAGGGAGAGAGAGTTAGTGAGAGAGAGGTGTGATCTTTGAGAGGATATGAAATGATGTGAATGATCTCCCATAATCTTCAACAATACTTATAATCTTCTTCAACATATTTTGTTCACCCTAACAAGTAAACAATCTAATAAAATATAGAGGAAATCTTTGAAGGCATGGTGGGGATTTTGGTGGGTCCTCTTGGGACCGAAATCGGTTATGGGGAGGGGGGTTGGATGTAAATTTTGTGATAAGTAGGTAAATGTTAGTCACAATCCAAGTAATATGATTACATAGTTAGTTAGTGGGTATTTTTAGTGGGTGTTATGGTGTACGGGGATCATGACTAGCCAAGAATAATTAAACAATGTATTTGACAAAAATTTTGTGTTTCGGGTAATGTCCGGTTGTTCGGTTAGATACTGTTTCGTTAAAGTGTTTAATTATTCCGTTTAGTGTCTTTTCTGTATCTTTTTGCAACACTTTTAATTCCTAACACTTAGGAAAACATTCAGGACCATTTAGTCAATTTTCTGCACAAGGTAATCAGAAAGCGGTTAAGTAATTCAACACAGTTATCACGCACTTTAATTAACATTAATAGATCGTACGGATACATTTAATTACGAGGGTTGTCACATTCTCCCCGTGTTAAGAAAATTTCGTCCCGAAATTTAGTGCGTGGTTACTGAGGAAGCTAGTTAAGTTGCGTGGTTTACTGGCCTTTCCTGGGGTGTCACATCATCCCCCTGTTGGTTTGGAATTTCGTCCCGAAATTCTGCAGTAGCTTCAGCCTCAGTAGTGGTTGCACTTTTCTTAAACAACTGGGGATACTTGAGTTTCATTTGGTCTTCTCATTCCCAGGTATACTCTGGGTCACGACGGGAATTCCAACGAACTCAAACAAGAGGTATCCTGGTATGCTTGAGAATCTTAACATCTCGATTAGTAATCTCAACTGGTTCCTCGACGAATCGCAACTGGTCGTTGATTGTGAGCTCCTTTAAGGGAACTATGAGGGTCTCATCTGACAGACACTTCTTCAGATTCGAGACATGGAAAACATTGTGAACTCCGCTGAGTTCGGCCGGCAAATTCAGCTTGTAGGCGACTTTGCCAATTTTCTCAATGATTTTGAACGGTCCAACATAGCACGGATTGAGTTTGCCTCGTTTGCCAAAACGAACTACACCTTTCCAAGGTGTGACTTTGAGTAGCACTTGATCCCCAACCTGGAACTCGAGTGGTTTCCTGCGCTTATCAGCATAGCTTTTATGACGGTCACGAGCTGCCACCATTCATTGTCGTATCTGAGCAATCCTCTCAGTCGTGTCTACCACAAGTTCTGGGCCTGTGATTTGGCTGTCATCAACTTCTGCCCAACAAAGAGGTGATCGGCATTTACGTCCGTACAATGCCTCAAACAGAGCGGCCTGGATACTGGTGTGGTAACTGTAGTTGTACGAAAACTCCACTAACAGGAGGTGTTTTTCCCCGCCATTACCAAAGTCGATTACACATGCCCTAAGCATGTCTTCAAGGGTTTGGATGGTGCGCTCAGATTGCCCATCCGTCTGTGGATGATATGCCGTGCTCATGTCTAATCAAGAGCCAAAGGACTTGTGCATAGCTTACCACAACTCAGATGTAAAACGTGAGTCACGATCAGAAATGATGGAGGTTGGCACTCCGTGCCTTGATACCACTTCCTTCAGGTAGACGTCTGCTAGAGTAGAAAACTTATCCGTTTCCTTGATAGCCAGAAAATGTGCAGACTTGGTCAGTCGATCCATGATCACCCAAATGGTATCATTTCCGCATTGAGATCTAGGTAGGCCAGTGACGAAATCCATGGAAATTTGCTCCCATTTCCATGTCGGGATCTCTGGTTGTTGAAGCAGGCCTGATGGTTTCTGGTATTCAACCTTGACCTTAGCACAAGTCAGGCATTTACTGACGTAGGTTGCTATGTTGGCTTTCATACCAGGCCACCAATACGTAGTCTTGAGATCGTGGTACATCTTATCCGAACCAGGATGTACCGAATAACGAGACTTGTGTGCTTCATCCATCACAAGCTCACGTAAGTTTCCGTAAAGTGGAACCCAGATGCGCCCTGTTACATAGTAGGCGCCATCTTCCTTTTGTTTTAATCGCTTCCTCGATCCTCGTAAGGACTCAGCCCTGATGTTCTCTGCTTTCAACGCTTCAACCTGGGCATCTTGTATCTGAGTGGGAAGACTAGATTGGATGGTAAGTTGTAACGCACGTACACGCTTAGGTATAGTATCCTTTCGACTGAGGGCGTCGGCCACAACATTGGCTTTGCCCGGATGGTACTTGATCGCACATTCGTAATCATTCAAGAGCTCGACCCATCGACGTTGTCGCATGTTTAACTCCTTTTTCTTGAAGATATGCTCGAGACTCCTGTGATCGGTGTAAATGGTGCACTTGGTACTGTACAGGTAATGTCTCCATATCTTAAGTGCGAAAACAACTGCTCCCAATTCCAAGTCATGCATAGTGTAGTTCCTTTCGTGAACTTTAAGTTGGCGCGATGCGTAGGCAATGACCTTGTCACGTTGCATCAACACGCAACCAAGTCCTTGGATGGAAGCGTCGCAATATACCACAAAATCATCTGTGCCCTCAGGCAATGAGTGGATAGGCGCGCTACAAAGTCTATCTTTCAAGTGCTGAAATGCAGATTCCTGTGCATCACCCCAACGATAGGTGACAACCTTCTGAGTTAGCGAGGTGAGAGGTTGTGCAATCTTAGAGAAATCCTTGATAAATCTTCAGTAGTAGCCCGCCAAACCCAAGAATTGGTGGATCTCTGTTGGTGTGCGGGGTGCAGGCCAGTTCTTAATCGAGTCTACCTTGGATGGATCAACATGAATCCCATCCTTGTTTACCACGTGGCCTAGAAAGTGGACTTCGCGAAACCAGAAGTCACATTTCAAAAATTTGGCATACAACTGCTCTGTTCGAAGGAGTTCCAGCATAAGTCATAGATGCTGCTCGCGTTCCTCCTGACTCTTAGAATAGATCAGGATGTCGTCGATGAAAACAATAACAAACTTATCCAGGACTCGGTTCATGAGATCCATGAAGATCGCTGGTGCATTCGTCATCCCGAAAGGCATGACCAGAAACTCATAATGGCCGTAGTGAGTTCTGAATGTTGTTTTGGAGACGTCCTCATCTCGGACTCTCAGTTGATGGTAACCTGACCTCAGGTCAATCTTGGAGTAGAAACTCGACCCTTGCAAGGAAGACCAGGTAATTCCTCAGGAAATACCTCAGGAAAATCGCGTACAATAGGAATGTCTTCAATTCTCTTCTCTTCCATTGATGTGTCAGTAACGAGTGCTAGAATGGCAGTGTGGCCCTTTCACAAACACTTATGGGCCTTAAGGAAAGAGATAATGCCTACGACGGCACCACTCTTATCGCCATGAACCACGAGGGGTTCTTCACCAGAACGAGGGATGCGGACAATCTTCTCCTTGCAAGGAATTTCCGCTTGCTGATGAGATAACCAATCCATCCCAATAACAACGTCGAAACTACCCAAAACGATAGGAATAAGATCGATAGAGAAGGTCTGACCGGCTAAGACGAGGTTACAACCCTTAACTATGTGTGTGGCCTCGAGACTTTTACCGTTTGCTAGCTCTACCCTGTGTTTGGTGGTCAAAAGTATTGGAGTGCGCTTAAGCAATTGAGAAACTTTCAAGGACACATAACTAGTATCGGCACCCGAATCGAATAAAACAGTAACAAAGAAATCATCCAGAAGAAACTTACCTATCACCACGTTGGGATCGCTCCTTGCATCACCCTGACCAATCACGAAGGCACAACCTCGGGCGCCATTGCCATTATTGTTACTCCCGTTTTTGCCCCCATTGTTACCTCCATTGTTGTTCTCATTTCCTTGGTTGTTGTTCTGATTCTGATTTTGATTCAGCTGTGGACAGTGCCTCTTGAAGTGACCCTCAGCACCACACTGGAAGCATCCCTTATTACCCTGCTGGTGTTGCTGTTGGTTCCAGGGAGCTTGTGGCTGCTTTTGTTGATTCTGATTCGCAGGACGTGAGCTCCGACAATCTTTGGCTTCATGTCCAAGCTTGTTACATCTCTGACAACGACCCTTGTTGCACGGCCCGCTGTAGTGCAAATTACATCGATTGCACTTAGGGTGATTTCCCCTGTATCCACCCTGACCTTGATTTCCAGAAGGCTGCTGACTGGGGCTCCTGTGTTCATCTGTCTTTTGTTGCTGGGACTGAGACTGAACTGAAGTAGAACCCTTGCCCGAATTTCCATCCCACTTGCGCTTGTTATCACTGGGAGCATCAGTAGTAGTAGCGTTAATACGCTTGGGCAGCTTGCCCTCTTCCACCGCCTGATTGGTGAGCTGGTGTGCCAAACGAATGACTTGCAGGATTGTGGAAAGGTTGGCCGCAATTACAGACCCTTGGATTTCCGGGACTAAGCCTCTGAGGTATAGCTTGATTCGTCTAGATATGGGTTGTGACAAATTAGGACATAAGGCAGCCAAGTCGTTAGACCTCTTTGTGTACGCCTCAATCTCTGATCCTTCCATCTTCAAACCATAATACTCTATTTCAAGTTTCAGAATGTTATCCAGGTGGCAGAACTCTTCCTTAATCAAATCCTTGAAGTCGCTCCAAAGGGTGGCATTCGCGTCTGCCAACCCGAGCATCTGAACCTGTGCGTTCCACCAAGAATACGCTTTCCCTTGCAACATGACATTAGCGTACTCTACTCGTTTGCTAGCAGGGCTTTCACTCTATTTGAATGTATATTCGATTCTTCGGATCCAGTGTAGAAGGCCGATTGCCCCTTCAGTGCCGTCGAAAGTGGGAGGTTTGCATTCCAGGAACTACTTGAAGGTACCCATGCGTGTTTGAGGGTGCATGGGTTGACTCCCTGTTTGGGTTGCTAAGGCTTCATCAATCCGTTCGTTAATCAAATCCGTCAGCTGATCCTGGGTTAAGTTGAAACGCCCCCTCATGATCTTCACCTCGAGGGAAACACAGGTAAGAAAGGTGACGCAGCGTGCGTAAGTGTGGAGTGATAGAAGAGAGCGAACACACAAGGTTCAAATAGCAGTTATCACGTTAACTAATGCATACCATGAACAATGTACCATGTAACTAACAAGTAAGTAATATAAACATAAACCATGTCACCTAGAATGTTGAGTCTTGCACGTGGAGCGAAGCGTCGTTGTGGATCGTTGAGCACTGTACAGGTTATAGTCTGGTTTTATCCAAAAGCTTTTCCCCTTTTTAAAACGAAGTTCACTATAACCAATGGCTCTGATACCAATCTGTCACACCCCCAAAATCCACCATGCGGAGTATCACCGCTTGGAGGCGTGACATGACCAGGATCGAGCCACCATTCATATTGAACAACGTAATTAAGTAAATAAACCAACCACAATACAATTGGTGACCAAAAGCTAGTTAACCAAGTTCAAATTAAACAGCGGAAGCATCAAATGTAAAACCAAAACATAAGTAATAAGTTCATAAGTTTAAATGTTTAACATAGGACTCGACAGTCCATGTCCCACAACAACCACGCTTCCCTGTGCAAGCTCCATAGATACCTAACGACCTGCAAGGCATGTAACAACGAGTCAACAATAAAGTTGAGCGAGTTCACAGTTGGGTGTTTGTTTTAAGTTGTTTTCGAAAACATGGTTTGCCTTTAGCTGGCTTACTTGCCGTGGGGGTTACCCCATAGTTGAAAATATAACTAACCAATTCCTTCTTTCCCAAACCATAACCATAATCAGTGAGGGCTTCCCCAGGTGAACCACTAGACCGTTATGATATCGACAACTGACGAACAATAATTGTGCCCTACGTCAATGTCTATCATCATTGACAGTTTGCCATAGTCCTTTAGTACACGCCCGTCCGACTGGCATGGTGTGAGGTTTGTTAAACCTAATAGCGCTATTAACTAATGACCCGCTCGCCATTGGCCTCGGCGATTAAGTCGATATAAGATGAGGAGCTTAATGATAGAGTTGTGTCTAGTAAGTTTTAAGGTTGTTGTCCTACCCAAGGAGGATGAACGTACGTATTCTACCCAAGGAGAATACGCAGGATTTATATTGGCATCCTACCTATGGAGGATGGCAGTACATATCCTACCCAAGGAGGATATGTAGGTTCCGTTTTAATTTATTAACCCATTCCCAACCACCGGGAATCCCATGCCTTAGAAAGTGTGTGAACACACCTTTGGTTGCTCGGTTTGACTCTCAAAAATAGCTAACAGTCAAGGTCGGTCAATCACGTCCTAGTATGATTACCACTTAGTTTATTAGTGACATCAAATAAGCACGAAGTTCCTACACGCATCTACCACATAACATGTACTCACTTTAAAGGTTCATGCCCATATAAACTTCCCATTTATTCCCATTCATAAGCAAATATACGACATTGCACATAACACTTTCATTGACATATAATCACGTTAGATCATTCTCAGATAACCTACCCGACATTTAGAAACGCAAATTACTACTTATGTCGTTTCAGCTTTTACATTCAAAACTGGGCATTTTCGGGAATTTTAATAAAATAGTTAACCTGTTCCAAAAATTCCCAACTTTTTACAGAAGGTCTTAAATGATCCAAATTATATTGCGTAAAAATCTCGGGATCCAACTCCTTACCAATATTTTATAAAAAAAAATCATTTACCGGACTGCAATCAGATTCATCACTTTCTGACTGCAGTCCAGGGAATAATTTATTTAAAATTCATCGTATGTCCGATTTATGAAATTCCAGTGTGAGAATTACTACGACATCCGTTTCCATCCACAGTACAAATTTTGTGACCTAATTCTACACAGATTTCAAGTTATGACGAAAAACATAACGCATATTTTTAGCAGTAAAAACGCAGCTTTTGCTGCTGTGAAAAACGACCGTTTAAAAATAGCAAACGAAGTCCAAAAATTATGATTCCAGTGCCATTAGAACCGTATTTCAAAATAACATGTTATAGACTCAAGAAAATCAGTTTTTCGATAAGTATCGACCTGTTTACAGCCAAATGACATTTAACATTAACAAGTAATCATCAAGTAATCAGCAACATATAAAAACAACTTTATTTCATCAAGATTTCATCTTATCTCATCATCATGTTAGCTTTATGTTCAAGACTTATGTTTATGATCTTTTAGTGTTCTACATCATAATATAACTATTAACCATCAAACAAATGAGAAGTAAACAAAGATCAAAGGAGCTTACAACTAGCTTAAAGCTAGGGAAGAACTCTAGTGAAAAAGATGGTGAGAATGGATGATGAAAGCAAGTAATGAAGCTCCTTCAAGTTCCTCAAGCTTCCTACTTCACAAGGCACCTTCTAACACATGAATGGAGCTTGGAAATGGATGAAGATGATGGTGATAGAGTCGTGGTGGTGGCGGTTCTAGTGAGGGCTGAGAGAGGGAGAGAGAGTTAGTGAGAGAGAGGTGTGATCTTTGAGAGGATATGAAATGATGTGAATGATCTCCCAAAATCTTCAACAATACTTATAATCTTCTTCAACATATTTTGTTCACCCTAACAAGTAAACAATCTAATAAAATATAGAGGAAATCTTTGAAGGCATGGTGGGGATTTTGGTGGGTCCTCTTGGGACCGAAATCGGTTATGGGGAGGGGGGGTTGGATGTAAATTTTGTGATAAGTAGGTAAATGTTAGTCACAATCCAAGTAATATGATTACATAGTTAGTTAATGGGTATTTTTAGTGGGTGTTATGGTGTACGGGGATCATGACTAGCCAAGAATAATTAAACAATGTATTTGACAAAAAAATTGTGTTTCGGGTAATGTCCGGTTGTTCGGTTAGATACTGTTTCGTTAAAGTGTTTAATTATTCCGTTTAGTGTCTTTTCTGTATCTTTTTGCAACACTTTTAATTCCTAACACTTAGGAAAACATTCAGGATCATTTAGTCAATTTTCTGCACAAGGTAATCAGAAAGCGGTTAAGTAATTCAACACAATCACCACGCACTTTAATTAACATTAATAGATCGTACGGATACATGTAATTACGAGGGTTGTCACAGAGACGCCCACATGATGCACATAGACGACACTGTAGGTAAGCTACGTGAGGTGCATTACATTTGTTGCATATCGGTGCAGTACCGGCATAAGGTTTCCTTGCAGGAGGTTGAGCAGCAACAGGATTCGCAACAGCTTTGTTTTGGATAGCAAAGCGGCACGTTTTAATCAAATGTCCCCCTTGTCCACAGTGGTTACATTTGAAGCAGGGTGTTTGATTTGGATGATGGCCCTTGTATTGATTGCAGAAAGGAGCAGTTGTGACAACTGGCACCAAACCGGTAATTTCCGTACACTTTAATTATTATTTATTGACTGCAATTATGTGCTTAATTGTCAGCAATGTCTGAACACTTGATTAAACAAGTGAATTCATGCACGTTGTATACTACAAAATATTGCTTTGTGCATAAACGAGAGCGTTGCGTCAAAAATACAAAGTAAACTCACCGGTAAGACACTATGTGTCAACAGAACTGCAGAAAGCAGTCAGACAATAAAATTGGAGCCTAGGTGTAGGTCCGACAGCAAGAATGTATTAAAACCGAAGAGTACATACAAGGGTTTAATATATATGCAATACCAAAGCAAAAATAAGCACTAAAAAGCACCCGAAACGCACTTTAAGTGCAGAATTTATATAATTCAGCAATAATCAGCATTTAAACATATGAATATTATGCAGAAATGTCGTTTTATTATCCAGAATATTTCCCGGAGTGTTGGGAATTGAAAGGGTACAAGAAAGGTACCTATTAGACACTAAAATGTGTAATTTAGCACTTTAACGAACCAGTGTCTAACCGAACAACCGGACCTTACCCGGAGCAAAAAAAAAATATATTGTCTATGACATTGTTTTTCTTTTCTGAACTAGTTAGGGTCCTCGAATACCCTAACACCCGTCATAAATTACAATACACATATTACACTAAATAAAATTCCTAACAAATCAACTAAGACTTAACATTTTGGTTGAAATCCAATTGGATATCCACCCCCATTGAACGATCGGTTTCCCCTAGGAAACCACCACCATAAGCTTTTGAAATTTTATTAATCCTTGCATAATATCATGGGGACATAATGCCTTGGGGACAATTAGAGTTGGTGGATTATAAGAGGAACCATAGGGTCACTTCACTTCTCATAAACCACCCAACAAAAAAAAAAAAATTCTCATCTATTCCTCTCATCACTCTCGGCCGAGAGCCAAGCCACACATCCACCCACCTTTCAATTTTGATATTATAAATCCATCTACAAACAAGTGTGTTAGAGCTCGTTCGAGGAGACCCGGTGCATACGGGATCGCAAGGACCTCACCACAACGCTATTAACCGCCTATTTTTCATCCAGTTTCTTCCCTAGCCACGAGCTAGTAGTAAGTAACTCTAAACACCCTATTGATCTTGTTTAAAGTGGTTAATAAGATATTTAGCGGGTAAAAATTATGAACACCAAAGAACTAAATTAAAAGTCTTATAAAAATGATGAACTTGTTGGATAAAAGAAATGTAATGGTGTAAAACTTGCTAAACTTGTTTTGTTGTGATTATTTTGTGTTGTTTAATGCTAGTAGTAGAACGGGTCGTCATCTAACCGGGCTAGGTCATGTTCATGAAACATGAACTAGTGATAGGTTAAGTGTAAAAAGGGTAAGATGATGAACTCTACTACTTATAAACACGAACTTGGGTAAAAACGATTTTTCTTATAAAATGGAGTTCTAAACTAGTAGATCTACGGATCTACAAGTGGTATTTTTGAATAACCAAGTGTATGATGAAATCATGTTTAAAAAGCCGGATCTTCTCAAAATAAAGACATTTTTTTAGAACTAAAAAGTGTGTAGACACTTGTGTAACGAAAGGATTTACCAAAGAAATATTTTC
The DNA here is from genome assembly GCA_030545235.1 of Helianthus tuberosus. Classification (NCBI taxonomy): domain Eukaryota; kingdom Viridiplantae; phylum Streptophyta; class Magnoliopsida; order Asterales; family Asteraceae; genus Helianthus; species Helianthus tuberosus. The sequence continues at coordinate 31,491 of JARYGA010002274.1, read as the reverse complement.
GTAAATACCGACTAGAAGTTGTAAAACTTCATATTCTTTAAAAACAAAGTTTTCGAGATAATGATTTTATTTTTAAAGATGGAAAGACTTACTAAATGTGCTAGTAAGTTACTACACATTTTTTTTACACAACTTGCAAGTTCATGTGATTGCGAGTCATACTTATTTTGACTAGTTTGATATTGGAAAATTATATATTGATGACTGAAAATTGATTGGTTGAATTTTTAAAAGAAAATGATACGCTAGTAAGCGTGGTCACCTCCAGTTACAGAGGAAACTCTGGCGAAATTTTTTTAGAAAATAACACTTAGAATATTTTTGGTGACAAGTGTTATGAATATATTTTTGACTTGTTTTCCAAACTAACTTCGCAATGATTTTTATTACAAAATTTCCAAATACCGGAGGTGGATTTTTATAAATAAAACTTGTTAAATATATATTTAGAATATATATTTATCGCTTGTATGACTATGTGATTATTTTGTGAACTAGGTATATATTATTTTTTTTGAGTAAAAATAATATGACTTGGAGATACTCGTAACGAGTAAAAATACAAAAATACAAAAATACACATACAGCATACAAGATACATAATTCGGGTGCAAAGTGCAAAACACAAAAGACTTATATTTATTTTTGAGAAAATAATATAAGTAAGACATTTAGTTAAAAATATAAAATATTTTTAACACAAGAAAATATACACGAAAGAGAATGACTGTACTTGTGCGACGCAAGTCTAGTGACTAACGTTAAGAAAAAGCGTATAGGTTACGACGTTAATTAAGCAAATCCGGTGAAGTTTACGACGCATAGGAACGCAAAGTTGTGAGTTCATGCTCCCCCTTTTCTCTTTAACTATTTTCAGTTTTTATAACTTCGGGGGTGAAATACATGTACAAATGTACAATATTTATAATTGGTATGATATAAATACAAGAAGTACACTTGGTGAGAACGAGAACCAAGTGTGACGAAATATGAGAGTACAAGAAGTACACTTGGTGAGAACGAGAACCAAGTGTGACGAAATATAAGAATATGAGAAGCGCACTTGGTGAGAACGAGAACCAAGTAGGAGGCGTTATTAGAAATGATACGAGAAATCGTGTCACGAATAGGGTAACATAAGCACCATTAATCAACAATATACCTAGACCGCAGAACAAAAGGTTAGATCTAACGGGTGCCGGGCAGCCACACACTCGGTGAGGGCGAGAATCGATTAGTGCTTTTGTGTCTCAGAATCTACCAATTCAATGCCTAAGGTTTGGTGACTTCCTATGTCGTGTCACATGTTAATGGCTTTGCAACCCAATAACAATCTTGATACTTACAGGAATACTTTATTTACATAAAATTCATACCATACTAAAACTTGATGAATACTTGAGTACGTGGGGTACTCAAGAAAAGCTTGAATTATACTTGAAGTACGTGGGGTACTCAAGAAAATGGGAATTATACTTGAGTACATGGGGTACTCAAGAAGAATTTGAATTATACATGAATACGTGGTGTACACATGAAACTGGATTTATATATGAAAACTTGATTTATTCACAAACTATGTTTTCATACAAAGTATACAAACATGAAATACAAAACTGCATGAATTCACACCAACATTATGTTGACGTTTTTCCAAAACTCACATGTATTTCAGGTAACTAGGATGGATGTGCGCGCGGTCTCGCTTATGCTCGTGGATGTCGCTTGTGTTTAACTTTAAATAAAGTTGTAAACTTTTAAGACAATGTTTTATGCTATCTAGCGATGTAAACGCTAAACTTATGTTTTCAAATTATGGTATTTGATGTTATTTTACGAGCATGTAGCATGTTTACTCTTCGTATGCAATGAGAACCTTTCATGATCACACCTCGTGCTTCTGCCGCAGAAAGGGGTGTGACAGATTGGTATCAGAGCTGCGATTGTAGTGAACCAGGATTCCTTCTCGAGTCTAGTCTACAATCTCTAGGATCCTTTCACGAAAATAATTTTCAAAGAGTTTTCATTGCATAAAACGTCCCGCGACATCCACTACCTGAAACTGTCTACATGAGTCTAGAAAAGACACCACGAGACTTAGAGTGCACTTGAGTAGCACTTGTCATTGACTAGAAATTACTTGTAATTATGTGTGATAATTAGCATATACTAGATGTAGAATGTCACAAGTATACGTGACTTTACCTGAAAGCGATGGCCCATCTGAAGGAAGCGATACGAGGATGAAACGAACTATGTGGACTGTGCAAGGAGTTACGTAATTATGGATGCATACATAATTATGGAATTCAGTGCACAGAAATCACAGCAAGTCTTGTCACGTATAGATTCCCTGTGAGCAAGCCTACTAAGTACTCTGCTAGAGTGATAATTGTTTGATGTCACTTATGTGGTATATACCTGTGAATATATATACTACTACTGTCTAGTATGACGATGTCAAACAAATGATTAACCCTGTTGTGTTATGTTCTGTCAGAACATGGCACCCAGGAAAGCTGTTAATGCTCGCAATGATGACCAACCTCCTCCTCCCCCACTGCCAAGAACTGCTGAAGAGCTGAACGCTCTACTGGAAGAAAGGATCTCCGCTGCTATCGCCCAGTACGAGGCGAACCGAACTCAAGACAGTGGAGGACCAAGCAATGCTAGACGTAACGGGCATGGAGATTCATCTGGAGGCAGCGCAGCTCAAGGTAACCTTAAGACAATGTACTAAGCACGGAGAAATTTATGAACGGTCCTTGTTTCATTATTTCTTCGATTGCTCACATGTGAATTGGTTGAATCAATTCCAGGCTGCACTTTCAATCACTTCCTCGACTGCAAGCCGATGAACTATGACGGCACAGGAGGTGCAGTAGCATTTGTGCGCTGGACGGAGAAGACTGAAGCTACTATCCGCATGAGCAAGTGTACCGCGGATCAGTAAGTCACTTTTGCTACCGGATTGTTTGTCGATGAAGCCCTGACTTGGTGGAACCTGCAAACCCAAACTTTGGGTGATGATGCTGCTTATGGCCTAACTTGGGAATAGCTGAAGGAAAGGATGAGAGAGAAGTATTTCTCTCGCGCTGAACTCCAGAGGCTGGAAATGGAGTTCTGGCACTTGACCATGGAAGGTGCTGACATCAATGGCTATACTCGAAGGTTCCACGATCTGTCTATAGCGCTTCCCTACATGGTGACTCCCGAATTCAAGCGCGTTGAACGCTACATTTGGGGACTGGCCCCAGAGTTTCGTGGCATGGTGACGTCGGCCAAACCACAAACAATCACCGAGGCTGTAACTCTGGCTGTCAGCCTGACCGAAGATTGTGTTCGTATGAAGAAGTTATCACTGAACCCATCAGAGAAGACCGAGGCACATGCTGAGTTGTCCGGTGACAAAAAGAGAAAGCATTCGAATCTGAACCAAGCAACTCGTAACAACAAAGGTTTCAACAACAAGAAGCGTGACGCTAACCCGTCTCAGGAGGCGAAGACCCATGCAACCAAAGCATACCAAAGCTCCATGCCTAGATGCCAAAAATGTAAGTATCATCATGATGGAGCTTGTCGCATCCCAAGGTGCGACAAATGTGGTAAATTGGGTCATCAAATAGAAGACTGTTGGGGGAAAAGGAAAGAACCGAAATGGAAACGGTGCTGGTAACAAGAATGGTAACGGGAAAGGGCGGAACCAAGGATGCTTCAAGTGTGGAAGCAATGATCATTTCATGAAGGACTGCCCAGAGGGAAACAATGCTCAGGCTAGAGCATTTGTGATTGGAGCAAAGAACGCACGCGAGGACCCTAACGTGGTCACCGGTACGTTTCTCATTAACAATCACTTTGCATCCATATTATTTGACACAGGCGCCGATTATAGCTTCATGTCTGTGGAATTTAAACGCATACTCGGAATAGAATCTAGTAGATTAGAAATTTCTTATTCCATAGAACTAGCCAATGGTAAACTTGTTGAATCGAGCGAAGTTGTTAGAGGCTGCACACTGGAACTTGGCGAACGAAATTTTAGCATCGACCTCTTACCTATTCAAGTGGGTAGCTTCGATGTAGTAGTCGGAATGGACTGGTTGTCCAAGAACAAAGCTGAAGTTATTTGTCCTGAGAAAATCATTCGCATCCCTTTGGCGAATAGTGAAACTCTCATCGTGCATGGAGAAAAATGAGACGCGCCTCTTCGAATCATCAGTTGTATGAAGGCACAGAAGTGCTTGAGGAAAGGATGTGTCGCTTTCCTAGCACACGTTATAGACAAGAAGGCTGTGGAGCCAAAACTCGAAGACATTCCTATGGTGAAGGAATTTCCTGATGTGTTTCCTGAAGATCTGCCAGGACTACCTCCGCAACGACAAGTCGAATTCCGTATTGACTTGGTTCCGGGAGCCGCTCCTGTGGCCAAGGCTCCCTATCGACTTGCTCCATCCGAAATGCAAGAATTATCTACACAACTCCAGGAGTTGTTGGATAAAGGATTCATAAGGCCAAGCTTCTCACCTTGGGGAGCTCCAGTATTATTCGTAAAGAAGAAGGATGGAACACTGCGGATATGTATCGATTACAGGGAACTGAACAAGCTCACTATCAAGAATCGGTACCCGCTACCAAGGATTGATGACTTATTTGATCAATTGCAAGGATCAAGCTACTATTCCAAGATCGACCTTCGATCTAGATACCATCAGCTAAGAATCCAAGAGGAAAGCGTACCAAAGACTGCATTCAGAACGCGATATGGGCACTACGAATTTCTTGTGATGCCGTTTGGGCTGACGAATGCACCAGCGGTCTTTATGGATCCAATGAACCGCGTATGCAAACCATATCTCGATAAATTCGTGATTGTATTTATCGATGATATCCTGATTTACTCGCGAACGAAAGAAGAGCACGAGCAACATCTCAGAACCATCTTGGAACTACTGAAGAAAGAGAAGCTTTATGCAAAGTTCTCGAAATGCGAATTCTGGATTCGCGAAGTACAATTTCTTGGTCACGTTATGAATGAGAAGGGCATTCATGTAGACTCGTCCAAGATAGAAGCAATAAAGAATTGGGAAGCCCCCAAAACCCCAACTGAAGTTCGTCAATTTTTGGGCTTAGCAGGCTATTATCGGCGATTCATCGAGAATTTCTCAAAGATAGCTCAACCGCTAACGACCCTTACACAGAAAGACAAGAAATACGACTGGGGTCACAAACAGGAAGAAGCCTTTTAGCTACTTAAGAACAAGCTCTACGATGCACCAATACTATCATTACCCGAAGGCACTGAAGACTTCATGGTATACTACGACGCCTCACGACAAGGCTTGGGTTGCGTGCTCATGCAACGCCAAAAAGTCATCGCTTACGCTTCAAGACAACTGAAGGTACATGAAAGAAACTATACCACTCAAGACCTGGAGCTGGGCGCAGTGGTATTCGCCCAGAAGATCTGGCGACATTATTTATATGGTACTCGATGTACAAATTTCACAGATCACAAAAGCTTACAACACATATTTGATCAGAAGGAATTGAATATGCGCCAGCGACGTTGGGTCGAGCTGCTGAACGATTATGACTATGAGATTAAGTACCATCCTGGAAAGGCAAACGTTGTAGCGGACTCGTTGAGCCGAAAAGAAAGGGTTAAGACCCTAAGGGTTCGAGCATTGGAAATGACGATTCGAACGAACCTCACTGCACGCATTCGTGATGCACAACAAGAAGCTCTTAAAGGAGAGGACCGTAAAGCTGAATACCTACGGGGTATGCTGAAATACATGGTGCCAAACGAAGAGGGAGCCTTATACTTCAAGAAGCGTATTTGGGTTCCACTCTATGGTGGCATACGAGAAGTCATCTTTAATGAAGCCCACAAATCGAGATATTCGATCCATCCAGGATCGGACAAAATGTATCAAGACTTGAAAGAATACTATTGGTGGCCGAGACTCAAAAGCGATTTTTCTATTTATGTTGGAAAATGCCTAACCTGTGCCAAGGTTAAGGCAGAATATCAGAAACCGTCCGGCCTACTACAACAACCAGAGATTCCCGTGTGGAAGTGGGAACAAATCTCGATGGACTTCATAACGAAATTACCCAGGACCCCGAGATGGCACGATATGATATGGGTAATAGTTGATCGATTAACGAAGTCTGCGCACTTCCTACCGATCCGAGAAAAAGACAGCACTAGAAAGCTTGCTGAAATATACTTAAGAGAAATTGTGGCACGTCATGGAGTGCCAATCTCAATCATTTCAGACAGAGATGGACGCTTTCTCTCAAGAATCTGGCAATCATTTCAGGAAGCCTTTGGATCTCAGTTAGATCTAAGCACGACATTCCATCCGCAAACAGACGGCCAGAGCGAACGGACTATACAAACGTTAGAAGATATGCTTCGCGCATGTGTCATGGATCTAGGCGGTAGCTGGGATACTCATCTACCTTTGGGTGAGTTCTCATACAATAACAGTTATCATACAAGCATAAAGGCCGCGACGTTCGAAGTTCTGTATGGCCGCAAGTGTCGATCGCCCTTAAGTTGGGCAGACGCTGGAGATAAACGTATGGTTGGTCCGGAACTTGTACAAGAGACAACCGACAAGATTGCACAGATCCGAGAGCGCATAAAGGCGGCTCGAGATCGACAAAAGAGCTACGCTGATCCGAAAAGAAAATCAGTAGAATTCAAGGTGGGAGACAAAGTGTTGTTAAAAGTCTCACCTTGGAAGGGCGTAGTCAGATTTGGAAAGCGTGGAAAGCTGAATCCACGATACATCGGACCATTCAGAATATTGAAAAGAATTGGTACCGTGGCATACAAGTTGGAGTACCGTGTATCCAACCTGAAGAAGAGTCTAACACAAGAAAACGTGATCATCCCGATGGATGAAGTGCATATTGATAAAGCCCTCCGATTTACAGAACAACCCGTTGAGGTTACCGACTGGAAAGTCAACAAGACCAGGAGGAGCAGTGTGAACTTGTCAAAGTACGTTGGAGCTCTTAGCACGGACCCGAGTACACATGGGAACGTGAAGACCAGTTCAAAGAAAAGTATCCCCACCTATTCAAGAAGACTCCTGCGAGAGTTAGTTCAGCCTGAATTTCGGGACGAAATTCTTTTAACGGGGGGAGACTATAACAACTGGCACCAAACCGGTAATTTCCGTACACTTTAATTATTATTTATTGACTGCAATTATGTGCTTAATTGTCAGCAATGTCTGAACACATGATTAAACAAGTGAATTCATGCACGTTGTATACTACAAAATATTGCTTTGTGCATAAACGAGAGCGTTGCGTCAAAAATACTAAGTAAACTCACCGGTAAGACACTATGTGTCAACGGAACTGCAGAAAGCAGTCAGACAATAAAATTGGAGCCTAGGTTTAGGTCCGACAGCAAGAATGCATTAAAACCCAAGAGTACATACAAGGGTTTAATATATATGCAATACGAAAGCAAAAATAAGCACTAAAAAGCACCCGAAACGCACTTTAAGTGCCGAATTTATATAATTCAGCAATAATCAGCATTTAAACATATGAATATTATGCAGAAATATCGTTTTATTATCCAGAATATTTCCCGGAGTGTTAGGAATTGAAAGGGTACAAGAAAGGTACCTATTAGACACTAAAAGGTGTAATTTAGCACTTTAACGAACCAGTGTCTAACCGAACAACCGGACCTTACCCGGAGCACAAAAAAAAAAATATTGTCTATGACATTGATTTTCTTTTCTGAGCTAGTTAGGGTCCCCGAATACCCTAACACCCGTCATAAATTACAATACACATATTACACTAAATAAAATTCCTAACAAATCAACTAACACTTAACATTTTGGTTGAAATCCAATTGGATATCCACCCCCATTGAACGATCGGTTTCCCCTAGGAAACCACCACCATAAGCTTTTGAATATTTTATTAATCCTTCCATAATATCATGGGGACATAATGCCTTGTGGACAATTAGAGTTGGTGGATTATAAGAGGAACCATAGGGTCACTTCACTTCTCATAAACCACCCAACAAAAAAAAAATTCTCATCTCTTCCTCTCATCACTCTCGGCCGAGAGCCAAGCCACACATCCACCCACCTTTCAATTTTGATATTATAAATCCATCTACAAACAAGTGTGTTAGAGCTCGTTCGAGGAGACCCGGTGCATACGGGATCGCAAGGACCTCACCACAACGCTATTAACCGCCTATTTTTCATCTAGTTTCTTCCCTAGCCACGAGTTAGTAGTAAGTGACTCGAAACACCCTATTGATCTTGTTTAAAGTGGTTAATAAGAGATTTAGCGGGTAAAAATTATGAACACTAGAGAACAAAATTAAAAGTCTTATAAAAATGCTGAACTTGTTGGATAAAAGAAATGTAATGGTGTAAAACTTGTTAAACTTGTTTTGTTATGATTATTTTGTGTTGTTTAATGCTAGTAGTAGAACGGGTCGTCATCTAACCGGGCTAGGTCATGTTCATGAAACATGAACTAGTGATAGGTTAAGTGTAAAAAGGGTAAGATGATGAACTCTACTACTTATAAACATGAACTTGGGTAAAAACGATTTTTCTTATGAAATGGAGTTCTAAACTAGTAGATCTACGGATCTACACGTGGTATTTTTGAATAACCAAGTGTATGATGAAATCATGTTTAAAAAGCCGGATCTTCTCAAAATAAAGACATTTTTTTAGAACTAAAAAGTGTGTAGACACTTGTGTAACAAAGGATTTACCAAAGAAATATTTTCGTAAATACCGACTAGAAGTTGTAAAACTTCATATTCTTTAAAAACAAAGTTTTCGAGATAATGATTTTATTTTTAAAGATGGAAAGACTTACTAAATGTGCTAGTAAGTTACTACACATTTTTTTTACACAACTTGCAAGTTCATGTGTTTGCGAGTCATACTTATTTTGACTAGTTTGATATTGGAAAATTATATATTGATGACTGAAAATTGATTGGTTGAATTTTTAAAAGAAAACGATACGCTAGTAAGCGTGGCCACCTCCAGTTACAGAGGAAACTCTGGTGAATTTTTTCTAGAAAATAACACTTAGAATATTTTTGGTGACAAGTGTTATGAATATATTTTTGACTTGTTTTCCAAACAAACTTCGCCATGATTTTTATTACAAAATTTCCAAATACCGGAGGTGGATTTTCATAAATAAAACTTGTTAAATATATATTTAGAATATATATTTTATCGCTTGTATGACTATGTGATTATTTTGTGAACTAGGTATATATTATTTTTTTTTTTTGAGTAAAAATAGTATGACTTGGAGATACTCGTAACGAGTAAAAATACAAAAATACACATACAGCATACAAGATACATAATTCGGGTGCAAAGTGCAAAACACAAAAGACTTATATTTATTTTTGAGAAAATAATATAAGTAAGACATTTAGTTAAAAATATAAAATATTTTTAACACAAGAAAATATACACGAAAGAGAATGACTGTACTTGTGCAACGCAAGTCTAGTGACTAACGTTAAGAAAACGCGTATAGGTTACGACGTTAATTAAGAAAATCCGGTGAAGTTTACGACGCATAGGAACGCAAAGTTGTGAGTTCATGCTCCCCCTTTTCTCTTTAACTGTTTTCAGTTTTTATAACTTCGGGGGTGAAATACATGTACAAATGTACAATATTTATAATTGGTATGATATAAATACAAGAAGTACACTTGGTGAGAACGAGAACCAAGTGTGACGAAATATGAGAGTACAAGAAGTACACTTGGTGAGAACGAGAACCAAGTGTGACGAAATATAAGAATATGAGAAGCGCACTTGGTGAGAACGAGAACCAAGTAGGAGGCGTTATGAGAAATGATACGAGAAATCGTGTCACGAATAGGGTAACATAAGCACCATTAATCAACAATATACCTAGACCGCAGAACAAAAGGTTAGATCTAACGGGTGCCGGGCAGCCACACACTCGGTGAGGGCGAGAATCGAGTAGTGCTTTTGTGTCTCAGAATATACCAATTAAATGCCTAAGGTTTGGTGACTTCCTATGTCGTGTCACATGTTAGTGGCTTTACAACCCATTAACAATCCTGATACTTACAGGAACACTTTATTTACATAAAATTCATACCATACTAAAACTTGATGAATACTTGAGTACGTGGGGTACTCAAGAAAAGCTTGAATTATACTTGAAGTACGTGGGGTACTCAAGAAAATGGGAATTATACTTGAGTACGTGGGGTACTCAAGAAGAATTTGAATTATACATGAGTACGTGGTGTACACATGAAACTGGATTTATATATGAAAACTTGATTTATTCACAAACTATGTTTTCATACAAAGTATACAAACATAAAATACAAAACTGCATGAATTCACACCAACATTATGTTGATATTTTTCCAAAATTCACATGTATTTCAGGTAACTAGGATGGATGTGCGCGTGGTCTCGCTTATGCTCGTGGATGTCGCTTGTGTTTAACTTTAAATAAAGTTGTAAACTTTTAAGACAATGTTTTATGCTGTCTAGCGATGTAAACGCTAAACTTATGTTTTCAAATTATGGTATTTGATGTTATTTTACGAGCATGTAGCATGTTTACTCTTCGTATGCAATGAGAACCTTTCATGATCACACCTCGTGCTTCCGCCGCAGAAAGGGGTGTGACAGCAGTTCGCAAGTATGGCTTCTTGGCTAGTGGTGTTGCCACATTGCTAGGTCCTGCTTGATTTGTGTAAGGGCTGGAGGATTCTTTGAAGCTTTACATTTCTTCGATTTTTATGAAGGTTTGGCTTATGTTTCCTTTGATGCTTCTCGAGTGGCTTCATCATGGAGACGAGACATGGCAACAGCTAATTCAACAGTCTTCTGGATTACTACGCCTATTCGTTGGGCAAATTTGGTAGCCAGTTCGGACATCTGAGCGTCGCTGCGATGAAGAGATATTCTAGAGGAAATGGAAGACATAGGAAGAAACAAGTGAAATGTTATCGGATAATCAAAACAGAATGACAACGCATAAAAATTGTGATCATTTGTTTGTTACCTAAGGCAAACAAATGAGACGGTGATTAATCAAAGTAAATGAGTCATATTAATGTATCGCGAAGACATGCTTTAGCCTATAAGTGGACACTCACGCCAAGAGTTCCCAGGTAAGAGTGTCTGGTCCGGTTATGTGGATTTGTACGAACACTCTAGCCTTAGACAGAAAACTTAGAGTACAGGCATCCACCCTTCCAGATTGCATGTGTTCACATTATAAGACCCAACTTTGACGAGATTTTGAAAACTTTGAAGGTTCAAAACCTTATAATAAATAATCCTAGAACAGATGATTGGATTTTCAAAGCGGATTTGAAATTTGTATTCTTGTTGTGGTTGTCACCTAAGGATAAGTGACGGTATTGTTTTAAGATCTAAACACAAGAATCTTGTGTTAGGGTCCTAGGAAGGTTATAGACTAGGTCAAAGAATTAATAATAACCTAATTCCCTATAACCATGAGCTCTGATACCAACTCTTCTGTCACACCCCGGCCGCGTTAAAACAGCGAAACCACGACCGAAACGTCGGGGAGTGGTGTAACAGAATCATTGTTTCACAACCATGGATTCAAAAAGTTTCGTTTTATTGATTCATTAGATAATTTACATTGTCTTAAAACAAAACAAACAAGTTACACATCGTCTATCATTGTTATTATGTCACTAAGGCCTTGTCCAGATTCTATGTGAACATGTATCCTAGCAATCAACATCATTCAATCAACACCTAAAACATATGTAAAAACAAAGTCAGCAAAGAAATGCTGGCGAGCACATAGGTTTTATGAGAGTGTTGGATTCATGGCTAGTTTACATGTTGCAATACCTCATTGACTACAAGAGTCAAAAGTAAAAACCTTGTTTTGAAAAGTGTATAATATTGCAACATAATTAACCAACTCAAATCAAGATGGTTATAACTTATAAAATCTCGTAGCCATGATTCTTAACCCAAAACATTTATTTAATTAAACCAAATTGTAAATCATCTTGTTAATAAAACTCGTATGGTTTATATTATTTAGAAAAACATCGTTGTGTGACATTGTTTCAAAATCGTTTACCCAAGTGAACTAAATAACGTCACGGTATGTAATATGATGAAAACACTTATATATAAAAAGTACCAGCGGGGTATCTACCATGTTTTCATCACATTACACCCGTCCCGTTATCCAAACACTAACCAAAAACCAATCGTTTGTTCAATTCGTTTAACTCGATTAAATTGTTCCAAAATTGTTTAACTCGTTTAAATCATTCTCGTTTTAATTGTGAAACTAGTTTTGTTCGCCTCGCTAATAACATCCAAACCTTCACAACTCGCCTATCGCTTCTCGCATTAACAAACCACCAAAGGGTAAGTTAACAATCACAGATTCAGTCGTTACCCACATACACCCCACACATAACCATGGGTGCAGTCTGATAACGGGATTTGTCAGATCCTATGGTACCATAACCTAATACTGATCGGTTCAGCCAAAACTAATGAATGTTATTTGTTATGTAATTACTCCCAACAAGTTTGTTCAAAATATCGAAATCGTTATTAATTTAATATAAACCATTTTAATCATCTTTGAAACCATCGTAAAAAAAAACATCGAAATCATTTAACACATATAAATCACCCCAAAACAATCAAAAACAGTAAAATAGTGGAACTATGTACTCACTTGAGAATGCTTAGAAGTATTGAATAACAACCAAGCAAAGCTAGAGGTTTCACATAAATCAATTGGCACCTAATATAGGTAACTATATTAATAAACCGGACCTAAATCGGAAGATCGGATAGGATGAGGTTTCGTAAACCAAATGAGTATTGGATCTCATATGATATGGTTTAACAAAGCCTGCATACTAAATCGAAACCTAACCTAAGTGCTTATGACCCATTACGACTCGTTTAGGTAGCTTACGCTACTTTAACGCGTCGTTCGCGTAAAACGCGTTCGGATCGCCTAACTAGTCCTATGATAAGTATTATATGCCTTAACATGTCTAATAATGTTACCTAATCAGTTTCGATGTAAAAATTTAGGTTACATATGCTTAAAATGAATTTATGCGTAAAAAGGGTATTTTGGTCATTTTCCTAAGGCTTATAAACTACCTATCATACAACTAGCTAAACGTTGTGACCATAAGATATAACCTTGGAAGATTATTCCCTATACAACTATGATCACAAAATATGTTTGGTCGGATCCTAATAATCGACCAAACGGGTTGGGTTCGAAAGTCTAAGCGATTGTTTAGACCGCTTATTTTACGACCCTATACAAGCACTAAACTAAAAGTGACGAGTTAAACATGTCAAAACATGTTTAATGAAGTTAGAAAACAAGTTTGATATCAAAACAAAGGGTTTTGCTACCCAAGAATAGTTGGGTTGCAAAAAATGCATTAACGCGTATTTTGACCGAAACTATGGCTCGTCACTACACCTAATCAACGTGATAATCAGTAGGTATAGTCACAAGGGACTATGACCATCGAGATTACGCTCACGTTGCAAAGTTCAAACGAACTTCGTGTTGACCATTGACTGGTCAAAGAAGAAAGTCAAACACTGTTTGACTTTCATGCTTGAAAACGCATAAAAGATGAAAGAATACTTACAAAAGGTCCAAGACTTGAAGATTTGAACTTAATTTGCCCAGGTATGAAGCTTGAGAGCTTCAACTTAGAGCAAGAATGAGAACAAATGTGAGGATTGCAAATGGGGAAGGTGGGTATTTATAGAAAGTGAAGAACCGTTAGGATCGTTCCTCGATAATTGAGCTTCGATCTGGACCTTACACATAAGGCACACAGTTTTGGAATACTAGGGGTGTCCAAGACCATCACACGGTATTAAGAAAAGTTACACTTAGGCCCCTGAAATTCAACCTGGGTGCCAAAATGAAGTTTCTGCCCAGATGAGGCCGTGGTGTCACGCCACGGCAAAACCATATGGTGGTGGCGCAACGCCACCACCTACTAGTGACCAAAAACTTTGATAAATTGTCAGGTTTGGTCCCTGAAACACTTTTGAGCCATTTTCGATGCGTTTAAACCCTGTTAACCCCATTTCAAGGCTCTAAAATGAAGTTAAAGTATAGGGAACATGAAATATGCTCAAAAACATCTCAGATGTCGGTTCGTTTGGTCGTACGGTTGCGTTGTTTGGTTAATTACGATGAAACACGAACGGACGCGAAAAACGATCCAAATTACGCGACGAATGGAATTTTATCATCCCAATCACTAAAATAAAATATTTTAATGATTACATAAATTTTTGGATGTCCGGATATATTCAGAATGTAAGATATGCGCGAAAATGCAAACTTATGCACTTTTTGACGCTTTTAGTTCCTGTTTGACCAAGAAGTTTATTTTTGCACACCGAACCCCTCAAAGCCTATTTCTAAGCTATGTAAAGGATATTTATGGTATGTTTAACTTATGGTCAAGTTCCTGAATGTTCAATACCATACGAATCAGTAGACTTTTGAAGTTTGACGCAAATAGTCCCTGCGATCGAATAAACTTGATTTCGACACACCAAACCCTCCAAAACTTATTTCTAAGTTATGTAAAGGTTAATTAAGGTATGTTAAGCCCATTTCACTGTTCCGGAGTGTTTGTTGCATTAAACTGATTATGTTTACGCATCAGTTCGTGTATAACTTTCCAGAAAGCGATTTAGAGCTCGAAATCGAACGAGAATTGATATGTGCAAAAGATACACATATTTATACAAATACCAAGTATGAAACACAATATTTCATTGGTTTGGTATTTTTTTGATGGCCGTGGAGGCACAGATGTCACACAATTTGTTGAAAGCTCGGAGCCGACAGAAAAGTTACGCTGATAGACGCCGCAAGCCCCTTGAATTTGACATTGGTGATCACGTACTCCTAAAGGTTGCACATTGGAAGGGGGTGATCAGATTCGGAAAGAAAGGAAAGCTCGCACCTCGATATGTTGGACCCTTTAAGATTCTGGAAAGGATTGGAAAGGTAGCCTACAGACTCGAACTACCAGAGGAACTAAGTAACGTCCACCCGACTTTCCTTGTTTCGAACCTCAGAAAGTGCTTGGCCGACCAGGAATTACATGTCCCTCTGGAGGACTTGCAAGTTGACGAAACATTACACTTTGTGGAAAATCCTATCGAGATAGTGGGACGTGAAACCAAGGTGCGCAGACCCTCACGCATCCCCATTGTGAAAGTCCGATGGGAAGGCAAACGAGGCGCAGAGTTCACCTGGGAACTCGAAAGCGACATGAAGGCGAAGTACACACAGTTGTTTGTTATGGCTGAAGCCTAATTTCGGGACGAAATTCCCTTAAGTGGGGGAGGCTGTAACTCCCCGTGTTTCGAAAGTCAAAGTCAAGATTGAAGTCAAAGGAAGAAAAGATTGCTAATTGCGATCTGTTACTCCTTGCTCAACTACTGTTTTGACTTCTTTGACTTGTAATTGAATCTATTTATTTAATCGCTATAGTTGTATTATGTGGAGTATCTATTAATAATTGAGGTTTAATCGCTATTTATTCGCATGTTTAATCGATTTATCGCTTATGGCTATCGTAACTCGAATTATATGGTTCGGGATATTGTTTTACGTGTGTGTGCTATTTATGTGTTAGTTGTGCATGTTATGTTTATGTTGAGGTGTTAATCGCAATCGCAATCTATCGTATCGCAATCGAATTGAGAACGCTAAAGGCAAGTTAAATTAGAGTGATTGTATGTTAGATATTGTAGTTATGTTATTTGGGTAACTAGTAGGTAACACTATCGCATCGCTCTCTCGAATCGCATCGCAAACACCCGAATCGAAACGACAAAACTCATCGCGTCGGACAAGTGGATCGAGTGGCCATCTGATCGGATTGCCATCTGATCGGGTTGTCATCCGATCGAGTTGCCACCCGATAGAGTAGCCACCCGATCGACCAGCCACTTTCCCCACTTTCCTTTTTGGGAAACCCTATAAATACCCATCTGTCACATCATTTGTGATGTGACAGCTCCTTGTTCGACCAGCAGCACTCCAGCACTCTTTTCCCTCAATTTCTCTTAATTCTTGTAAGTTTTCAACCTAAATCTTGTACTTCTATGATCTACACGCACTTCTTCATCATTTTCACCTTTGAATCTCAACTTTTAACCGTGAAATCACCGGATTTGAGGTGTTCTAGGGTGATGTCATCAACGGAGTTCTTAGGAACTTCAATGGTTGGCTTCATTCCACCAAGAACAACTTAGATCTAAAGGATTTCCACAAGATTAACCAATGTCTTCGCATAGATCTACACAAATTCATGAATGAAAGGATTGAAAGAAGGATTTCCAACTTTCTTTCAACTCTTTTACACTCAATGCACTCAAAACCGATAGAATCGGAGCTTGTTTTGACCTTCTACTCATTCTTAGTGATGTGTTAGTTCCAGATCTGAATTCTATCTAAGAGAATACTGATTTCGGGTTTGAACATAAACAACCGACTCGAATCATGAACCGGTCGGACTAGGGTGATTCCTGTTTGATAGGGTCACTTAGGTCGAGATGGGGTTTCTGTTGTTTAATCCAGTTATCATCACGTCTCGTTCAAAACTTCAAAACCTCAGAACAGAATCAAGTGTCAAGACGATCAGATCGTCGGGACGGATTGTCGTCCGATCGGATTGCCATCCGATCGAATTGCCATCCGATCGACCGGCCATCCGGTCGGGTTGCACTTGGTTCCATACTTAAACTTTTTATACAAACTATTCAAGGATCTGAACGTTGAATGGATTACCACCCGATCGGATTGCCATCCGATCGAGTGGTCGTCCAATCGTGTAACTTTTGGGACTTTGGTACTTAACCAATTTTCAACATGTTCAATACATACGGATTGCCACCCGATCGGATAGCCATCCGATCGAGTGACCTTCCTGCTGTGAACTTGTTTCACTAAGTGTCCTACCAATCAGATTGCTGTCCGATCGAACCGTCGTTCGATCGACCGACCTAAAGGGTAGAGATACTTCTCTATTTTTAAAATGCTACAATGAAAACTTCAAAGTACAAACCATCATACACAAACGCATCCTTACCAAACAAGGTGACAATCCAATCGAATGGCCATCCAATCGGATGACTATCCGAACGGATTGCCACCCGATCGACTGGCCATCCGATCGGATTGCCACCCGATCCTTGGTACAGTTGCATCATTTTACGCGACGCTCATCGTTTATGCTATCGTTAACTATTCAGGGTAATCTCTCTCAGTGCTCCCTTCGATCCAAGAGAGTGTTTACTTGTTAAACACAATATGTGAGTATACTCGATCCCTTTTTGCTTTATGCACTTTTGGGTGTTACATACGTTACTTATTCCAAATCACATCGAACACGCAACGCAAACACTATTTATATGCTGACCCCTAATGCATGTTATACATGACTCGATGAATGCCTGTTTGTTATGTTAACACATTGATTGCTGTCTACCTGCCTTAGCATCGATAGTACTATAGTTTGGACTCAGCACTTGTTCATTGAAGGGTTGTTAAGGACAATTACTTCACGTGTTCACAGTGGTGAATATGTGTTGCACACTCGCTACTGGCAGTAAACTTGCAGTCATTGGTATTGATAGGATCTTTGTCGATAACTTACATGCTTCACATTATACGTTGTACATGCTGGTTATGCGTAAACGATTTTGAACTCTATATGCTATATTAAACTTGTATGCTCACCTTTACACTATGTGTATTGACCTTTATTTTAACGTATGTGACAGGTGCTTAAGATGTTAGGACGCTGTACTCTTGCTTTTGTAGAATCAAGTAGGAGAGAGTCTAGAAACAAAGAAAATTTATATTTTAGTTGAAATCTGAGTTGTCGGAACATGATGTGTTTTGAGAATATCGCCGTCTGTAATAATTAGATTACTTAATGGGTTATGGTATGGGACATAATATTAACTATTTGGTAATTTAGTTATTATGGAATTTCTCTTGACAATCTGTTTCGCTCAGTGCCATGCCCCGATGTTTCCGTCATCGGTTGGGGTGTGACAGATTGGTATCAGAGCCATAACTATAGGGAATTAGGCAAGACTCGACCTAGTCCGGGTCGATGTCTTAGAACGACCTAGTCTATAGTCTAACTACCAACAAACTGACTTGTGCAGGCCCAGTAGGGGTTTTGTACGAGCTTACTCGCTATTTCTCGCTCGACCTCGCTGTATACTACACACTTGCGCGAACATCGCATACTACAGTTCTGCGCAAGATCAGCCTTTCCTAAGGCTGATTTCACACACAAATGGATGATCTGGTTAAGATTAGGTGTGAAAACCGCAAACTCTCGACTAGATTACTCGTTCAAATTGATATTTTTACTATAAAACAAGAGAATTTGCGTTGATTCAGGAGTGAAATCCATACTTCAACGCAAATCTTCTAATCTATCTCGTGGTTTTACCATACAAACAGGAACGTAGTCGCTAAGTTAGGGGTGAAACCCGAACCTCGATGGCTCGTTCTACTCTCTAATGTGGTTTTACAAACTCTCACCGAAGTCTCGACGGACTCCAACGACTCGGGTCACACTGTAACCGAAAGGATGTGTGCCAATCGCTCGAATAGAAGTAAGAGCACAGTCCCGAAGGCCAAAGTGCGCACCTAAAGTCCTTGTGAATAGTCGAATCACTTTGGGTAGTCGACGTCTATAAAGCCTAAGACAATCTATATTCGATTTCAAGCTCGCAGTCGCTGATTTTTGTGTTTTTGTGTGGGATTTTATGTGTTTTATATGGTTTTATGCTTATTTGTTAGCATTTTGAGATATTATTGGTTTTGATCTAATGCTTCTTACTCTGCTTATCACACAACACACTACACAATCGTTAATAGATCGTTACTACTCGCGGATGATCGCATGCTATACTACTCGCCGTGTATTCGATACTCGCAACCGCTGTAATTAATCGCTATACGCGCTGTGATGGATAGGGATACGTGCAACATATAGTTAGGTTTCTGTATTCTGACTGCCTCATGTGCTTCTGTGCCTTACGTGTCTATGTGTTTCTGTGCTCTACGTAATTATGTGCTTATGTGTTTATGTGACTATGTGATTCTTGGTTTATGTGGATACGTGTTCCTGAGCTTTATGGTAAATCGCTAGACTATACTAGGAATGACCGAAATTTGTGTTGAGTCCTGTGATGATGTCTGGATCTCGCGCTACTCAAGCTGCACGCCGAAAGCAAGCAGATAAACGCCTCGCCTCAATGATCACTAAGAAAATGGCGAAGCTTATCCCTCAAATCATGAGTGAACTACACGAGAATGCGAGCAAATCTTCTAAAGAGTCCCGAACTGATTCGCCAAAGGCTGCTTTTAGCTTCAAGCAGTTCAAAGCCTGCGGACCGAAGGAGGTTACTGGTGAAGATGGTCCTACGGCCATGTTCCAATGGTTTGATTCTATCGAGGTTACCCAGTGTCAGAGTGGATGTCCTGACAATCTCCGTACTCTCTCGATGCAACTAGCGTCTTCCAGTCCCGGTCTTTAGACTGGTGGACGGCCGAGAGAAACAAACACGGAAATGATGCAGCTTACGGGCTATCATGGGATGAGTTGAAGGATGTGATGATGGAAGAGTTCTGCCCTCCCCATGAGCGCCAAAAGTTGGAGGATGAATCCTGGCACATTAAGCAGAAAGAGGGTGACGACGCTGGTTTAACTGCCCGCTTTAAGCAGTTGAGTATAATCTGTCCGGACCAAGTCAAGACACCCAAAATCGCCATCAAGAAGTATGTCCATGTTCTTCTGGATTGTGTAGCTGATTTCGTTCAAGCTGCAAAGACGTCAATGATTGAAGAAACCTACTTACTTGCAGCTGAGATCAATGACAAGCGAGTCAAGTCTGGTGTCTAGGATAAAGCTCCCAAGAATCTGCATCAAGCTACTATTGCTTCAACCGCTGAACCGCCACCGCTTCTCAGTCATCCAAGCTTTTAAGACGCAAGAGAAAGAACAACAGCAGTTCCAGCAACAAGAACGGTACTGTAACCAATGCTGCCCCACTTCATGCTGTTCCAGCTCCTCAGCAACATCAACACCGCCAAGTAGTGGCCCCGGTTACCAACGCACCACCGGTAAAATGTGCGTATACTGGTCCTCACCCTACATTCTTACTTGTACTTATCATCATCCAGTGGGAATCGCCTGCAGATACTGCGCTCATTGTAACATGTACGGCTACTTCACCACAAACTGCCGTACAGGTCCACGTCAAAACCCTGCTCCAACTCAAGTTCAAGCTCCTGCTCATCAAGCTCTCCTTGCTGCTCCTCAAGGCCATCAAGCGGCTCAGGCACCTGCGGTCAATGCTAGAGCTTGCTATGCATGTGGTGATCCCAACCACTTCGCCAACATGTGCCCGAACCGAGTGGTCAAGCAAGAGCCACAACAGCAGCAGCCCCAGCAGCAGCCTCAGCAACAGCATCAACAAGCAGCAGCACGCGGACGTGCATTCAACATTAACACCCGCCAAGCTCAAGCCGATAATAATGTGGTCAATGGTACGTTTCTCGTGAATGGTATATATGCTACGTGTTTATTTGATACTGGAGCAGATAACTGTTTTGTATCATTTGAATTCGAAAAGCTCCTCAATCGTAAGCGCGCTCATCTCCCCTAGACGTTCGATGTTGAAGTTGCCACCGGAAGAACCGTCGCTGTCAATTATGTTCTTCGTGATTGTACTCTCAAGCTCAACAATCACGTCTTTCCTATCAACCTTATTCTGATGCAACTCGGAAGTTTTGACGTCATAGTAGGCATGGACTTTCTTCGTGAAAAGCATGCTGAAGTTGTTTGCTTCGATAAGATGATTCGATTCTCGCTCGCGAATGGTGATCAAATGTGTGTTTATGGTGAAGTCACATCAAAGAAACTTCAACTCATGTCGTGTGTTCAGGCTAGCAGGTATCTCTGCAAGGAATACCAAGCTTTCTTGGCACACATTGTAGTAGCGGAGAAAAAGGAAGTTAAGGAGGTGGATCTGGTCCCCGTTGTTCGTGAATTTCCTAATGTTTTCCCCAATGATCTACCCGGTTTATCACCCGCTCGTGATATCGATTTCCGAATCGACCTCATTCCTTGAGTTAACCCTGTTGCTAAAGCGCCGTATCGTCTCGCTCCTTCTGAAATGCGCGAACTCTCAAGTCATCCCCGGGAACTTCTTGACAAAGGCTTTATTCCCCCTACCACCTCTCCATGGGGCACGCCTGTCCTTTTCGTCAAAAAGAAGGATGGTTCGTTCAGGATTTGTATCGACTATAAGGAGTTGAATAAGTTGACAATCAAGAATCGATATCCCTTGCCTCGAATCGATGATTTATTTGATCAACTACAAGGTGCTACGTGTTTTTCGAAGATCGATCTACGTTCAGGCTATCACCAGCTACGAATTCAAGAGGAGGATATACCCAAAACCGCTTTTCGAACCCGTTATGGTCACTATGAGTTTGTTGTCATGCCTTTTGGTTTGACCAACGCTCCTGCAGTCTTCATGGATTTGATGAATCGAGTGTGCAAACCCTTCCTTGATCGCTTCGTAATCGTATTCATCGACGATATCCTGATCTAATCAAAATCAAAGGCCGAACACTCGCAGCATCTACGTTTGGTTCTTGAGTTACTCCAGGGAAACCGTCTCTATGCCAAGTTCTCCAAGTGTGAATTCTGGCTGGAGGAGGTCTAATTCTTGGGTCACATTGTCAATAGTCAAGGTATCCACGTTGACCCTGTGAAGATCGAAGCCGTTAAGAGTTGGTTATACCCAAGAATCCATCTGAAGTTCGTTCTTTTCTAGAATTGACAGGCTATTATCGCTGTTTTATCGAAGGTTTCTTGAGAATCGTCATGCCGTTAACCTCTCTTACGCATAAGGATAAACCTTTTGTTTAGGGAACCAAACAGGAGGAAGCCTTTCAAGCTCTCAAGACAATGCTTTGCAATGCTCCCGTGCCCTCACTGCCTGACGGAAACGACAACTTCGTAGTCTACTGCGATACCTCAAACCTTGGTCTTGGTTGTGTTCTCATGCAACTAGATAAGGTTATCGCGTATGCTTCTCGATAGCTCAAGATCCACGAGAAGAACTACACCACACACGACCTCGAGCTTGGCGTAGTTGTTTTCGCATTAAAGATCTGGCGACACTACCTTTATGGTACCAAGTGTACGATCTTCACCGATCATAGGAGCCTACAACATATCTTTGACCAAAAGGAACTGAATATGCGTCAACGCCGGTGGGTAGAACTGCTCAACGATTACGACTGTGAGATCCGTTACCATCCTGGCAAAGCAAACGTCGTCGCCGATGCCTTCAGTCGACGAAGCTACTTGGTTAGCGTTCGTAATTCTCAAGCCCAATTTCATCTCAAAACCCTTATCTGTGATGCGCAGCATGCTTGTTTTACCGAGCGAACTTTGAAGAAGGAAAGGATTCTAAATGATGGCGCCTAACTCAAGAATAAGTCGAATGGTATCTTTCACTACTTGGACCGAATTTGGATTCCCAAGCGTACGAAATTGCGACAACTTCCGATGGATGAAGCCCACAAATCTCGATATTCTATTCATCCCGGTGCTGACAAGATGTACCAGGACATGCGCTACAAGTACTGGTGGCCGGGCATGAAGAAGGATATCGCTATCTATGTTTTGAAATGCCATACCTGTTCCAAGGTCAAGGCTGAGCATCAAGACCCTCTGGCTTACTCGTTCAGCCCGAAATCCCGATGTGGAAAGGGGAGAGCATAGCTATGAACTTCATAATGAAACTTCCGCGTACTCAATCTGGTCATGATAGCATTTGGGTTGTGGTTGACCGTTTGACTAAGTTAGCTTACTTCCTACCGATACGAGAAGACTACAAGGTAGAAAGATTAGCCCGAATCTACACCAACGAGATCATTAGTCGACATGGGACGCCTCGCGACATCATCTCTGACCACGATGGTTGGTTTACCTTGCGTTTTTGGGAAACGTTTCAATCTGCTCTCGGTACTACTCTTAATCTAAGTACCGCTTTCCATCCCCAAACGGACGGTCAGACTGAAAGAACGATTTGCACCCTTGAAGACATGCTCCGTTCGTGTGTCAAAGATTTCGGTGGTAATTGGGACGCGTACTTACCTTTGGTCGAATTCTTGTACAATAACAATTATCATTCTAGCATACAAATGGCACCATTTGAGGATTTATACAGAAGGAGATGTCGATAGCCTATTGTATGGCACGGGATCGGAGACACGCAAATTACCGGTCCCGAGCTGTTGCAAGAAACGACTGACAAGATCCTCCAGATTCGAGGCAATTTGTCAAAAGCTAGGAGCCGACAGAAAATTTACGCTAATAGACGCCGCAAGCCCCTTGAATTTGACGTTGGCCAACACGTACTCCTAAAGGTTGCACCTTGGAAGGGGGTGATCAGATTCGGCAAGAAAGGAAAGCTCGCGCCTCGATATGTTGGACCCTTTTAAGATTCTGGAAAGGATTGGTAAGGTAGCCTACAGACTTGAACTACCATAGGAATTGAGTAACGTCCACCCGACTTTCCATGTTTCGAACCTCAGAAAGTACTTGGCCGACCAGGAATTACATGTCCTTCTGGAGGAGTTGAAAGTGGACGAAACATTACACTTCGTGGAAAATCCTGTCGAGATCGTGGGACGAGAAGCCAAGGTGCTCAGACCCTCACGCATCCCCATTGTGAAAGTCCGATGGGAAGGCAAACGAGGCGCAGAGTTCACCTGGGAACTCGAAAGCGACATGAAGGCTAAGTACCCACAGTTGTTTGTTACGGCTGAAACCTAATTTCGGGACGAAATTCCCTTAAGTGGGGGAGGCTGTAACACCCCGTGTTTCGAAAGTCAAAGTCAAAGTCAAGATTAAAGCCAAAAGAAGAAAAGATTGCTAATTGCGATCTGTCACTCCTTGCTCAACTACTTTTTTGACTTCTTTGACTTGTAATTGAATATATTTATTTAATCGCTTTAGTTGTATTATCTGGAGTATCTATTAATAATCGAGGTTTAATCGCTATTTAATCGCATGTTTAATCGATTTATCGCTTATCGCTATCGCAATCGCAACTCGAATTACGTGTGTGTGCTATTTATGTGTTACTTGTGCACGTTATGTTTATGTTGAGGTGTTAATCGCAAACGTAATCTATCGCATCGCAATCGAATCGAGAACGCTAAACGCAAGTTAAATTATAGTGATTGTATGTTAGATATAGTAGTTACGTTATTTGGGTAACTAGTAGGTAACACTATCGCATCGCTCTCTCGAATCGCATCGCAAACACGTGAATGGAAACGACAAAACTCATCGCGCCAGACAAGTGGATCGAGTGGCCATCCGATCGGATTGCCATCTGATTGGGTTGTCATCTGATCGCGTTGCCACCCGATCGAGTTGCCACCCGATCGACCAGCCACTTTCCCCACTTTCCTTTTTGGGAAAACGCTATAAATACCCATCTGTCACATCATTTGTGACGTGACATCTCCTTGTTGGACCAGCAGCACTCTAGCACTCTTTTCCCTCGATTTCTCTCGATTCTTGTAAGTTTTCAACCTAAATATTGTACTTCTATGATCTACACGCACTTCTTCATCATTTTCACCTTTGAATCTTAACTTTTAACTGTGAAATCACCGGATTTGAGGTGTTCTAGGGTGATGTCATCAATGGAGTTCTTAGGAACTTCAATGGTTGGCTTCATTCCACCAAGAACAACTTAGATCTGAAGGATTTCCACAAGATTAACCAATGTCTTCGCATAGATCTACACAAATTCATGAATGAAAGTATTGAAAAAAGGATTTCCAACTTTCTTTTAAATCTGTTACACTCAATGCACTCAAAACCGATAGAATCAGAGCTTGTTCTGACCTTCTACTCATTCTTAGTGATGTGTTAGTTCCAGATCTGAATTCTATCTATGAGAATACTGATTTCGGGTTTGAACATGAACAACCGACTCGAACCGTGATCGTGTGACCGTCCGATCGTGTGACGTTTGGGACTTTGGTACTTAACCAATTTTCAACATGTCCAACACATGATCGAGTGACCGTCCGATCGTGTGACGTTTGGGACTTTGGTACTTAACCAATTTTCAACATGTTCAACACATATGGATTGCCACCCGATCGGATAGCCATCCGATCGAGTGACCGTCCTGCTGTGAACTTGTTTTCACTAAGTGTCCTACCAATCGGATTGCTGTCCCATCGAACCGCCGTTCGATCGACCGACCTGAAGGGTAGAGATAACTCTCTATTTTTAAAATACTACAATGAAAACTTCAAAGTACAAACCATCATACACAAACGCATCCTTACTAAACGAGGTGATAATCCAATCAAATGGCCATCCGATCGGATGACCATCCAAACGAATTGCCACCCGATCGACTGGCCATCCGATCGGATTGCCACCCGATCGGATTACCATCCAATATTTGGTACACTTGCATTGTTTTATGCGCCGCTCATCGTTTATGCAATCGTTAACTGTTCAGGCTAATCTCTCTCAGCGCTCCCTTCAATCCAAGAGAGTGTTTACTTGTTAAACACAATCTGTGAGTATACTCGATCCCTTTTTGCTTTATGTACTTTTGGGTGTTACATACGTTACTTATTCTAAATCACATCGAACACAAAACGCAAACACTATTTATACGCTAACCTCTAGTACATGTTATACGTGACTCGATGAATGCCTGTTTGTTATGTTAACACATTGATTGCTGTCTACCTGCCTTAGCAACGATAGTACTATAGTTTGGACTCAGCACCTGTTCATTCAGGGGTTGTTAAGGAAAATTACTTCACGTGTTCACAGTGGTGAATATGTGTTGCGCACTCGCTACTCGCAGTCAACTCACAGTCATTGGTATTGATAGGATCTTTGTAGATAACTTACATGTTTTACATTATACATTGTACATGCTGGTTATGCGTAAACGATTTTGAACTCTATATGCAATATTAAACTTGTATGCTCACCTTTACACTATGTGTATTGACCTTTATTTTAACGTATGTGACAGGTGCTTAAGATGTGAGGACGCTGTACTCTTGCTTTTGTGGAATCAAGTAGGAGAGAGTCTAGAAACAAAGACAATTTATATTTTAGTTGAAATCTGAGTTGTCGGAACATGATGTGTTTTGAGAATATCGCCATTTGTAATAATTAGATTACTTAATAGGTTATGGTATGGGACATAATATTAACTATTTGGTAATTTAGTCGTTATGGAATTTCTCTTGACAATCTGTTTCGCTCAGTGCCATGCCCCGATGTTTCCGTCATCGGTTGGGGTGTGACATTTGGAATTGACACCTGGCTTTCTGGATACAAGCTCCCCCTTGCGTCGAGCTCGTCTTCAGACTCCCCCTTAGACTCGGCTATCAGGATCGTAATCTGGAACTTTTATCTACAAATCTCAAACATTTATAATAAAAACATTTTGAGCATCCAGGAATGATTACCTGGCTCTTAAAAACGTTTTTGAATCAAGAACCTGGCTCTAAAATATAATAATATGAATATATCCAGGATTAACTTGAATCCACTTCCCTTATCAACAAACTTCAAAGTTTTGGCAGTATTAAGAATCCAAAACTATACCCTGACTCTTTACAACAGATTTTCACAATTTAAGAATCCAAATCCCTCACAGTTAATCATCCAAGTCCAAATTAATGACCTTGGACATATCACAAACTGTTTTTTATTTTGATTTTAAAACTTCAAGTTTCAAATTAGTGAACTTGTTTATTTTCAGAAACAGGATCAGCATACTTAGATTTTGAAACTCAGCTCTCGGTTATCGGTTGTCGAAAATAAAGTGAAAACAAAATCTTTTTGTATTTTTCTGAAACATAAAGTAGTAAAGAAATATTTAAAGACATATTTACAGACAATATTTTTGTTTGAGTCCGTGTCAGAGGATCATATCAGTTTATAACAAATCACTAGTACCGTTGAGCTTTAAACACTTTAAGTTCTAAATGATTCACTTAGATTGTTAGTATACTGATCCACTTAAATTTTCACACAAAGTTCAATCGATTCGAGATACGATTTAGTGTTTTAAGAGCTTAACTTATTCGCGTATCCCACCTCAAAATATACTCCCATATCAAAATTCCCTAGATTCAGTCTTACAGGTGAGTATACCAATTTGATATCTGTATTCTGGGTTAGTGCGAGACCTTGAGAGCTCAGGTATGAACATCCGTTCAGTCAAAGAGATGAAGGCTCGACTTTAGGTGTGTTCCCCTTGGGAATCTTCTTTACAACTTCACTTGATTCGTATCTTTCGATATTTATCAATTTTTATGCAGAGGGTGAGCTTTTTAAAGTGCGTAAAGTATTATACGAGGACTAGGCCATTGCTTCCGCAATATCAGAAGTCCAGGTATAATACCCCAGATATCAAACAATATAAAGACCTAGTATCTCAGAATCAGGCAATCTCTCAAACAAGATTTCAGGGGTTACCCATATATCCAAGAGATGTTCCCCACGAGATAAGTAAGTATTTGATATTTAGGTTTATATCTCGAAAACAATCTACTAAGCGTGTAAAAACCTACTGGCATATCATCAGTGAGACCATTTATCACATTTTTTATGTGACATCTGTGCCTCTACGACCATCATAGAAGTACAGATCCAATGAAATCTTGTATTTCATTCTAGGAGTTTGAACAATTCTATGTGACTTTTGCACATATCAATTCTCGTTCAATTTCGAGCTCTAAATCGTTTTCTGGAAAGTTATACGCGAACTGATGCATAAACGTATTCAGTTTAATGCGAAAAACACTCTGGAACAGTGACATAGTCTTAACATACTTTAAATAACCTTTACATAACTTAGAAATAAGTTTTGGAGGGTTTGGTGTGTTGAAATCAAGTCTATTCGATCGCATGGACTATTTGCGTCAAACTGCGAAACTATGCCGATTTCTATAGTAACAAACATTCCGAAACTTGATCATAAGCTAAACATACCTCAAATATCCTTTACATAGCTTAGAAATAGGATTTGAGGGGTTTGGTATGTGAAAATAAACTTATTTGATCAACAGGGACTAAAAGCGTCAAAAAGTGCATAAGTTTGCATTTACGCGCATATCTTACATTCTGAGCATATCCGGACATACAAAATTTTTTGTTATCATTAAAATATTTTATCTTAGTGATTGGAATGCTAAAATTCCATTCGTCGTGTAATTTGGATCGTTTTTCGCGTCCATTCGAGTTTCGTCTTAATTAACCGAATAACGCAACCGTACGACCAAACGAACCGACATCCGAGATAATTTCAAGCATGTTTCAAGTTCACTATGCTTTAACATCTTTGTAGAGCCTTTAAAATGGGTGAACAGGGTTTAAACGCATCGAAAATGGCTTAAACATGCTGCAGGGACCATTTCTGCCATTTTTTCAAAACTTTCTGGCTATGGTGAGTGGTGGCGTAGCGCGACCCCAAAGGGGTGGTGCCGTGGCATGATGTGACGGCCTACTTTTGACAGAAATTCTATTTTCAGCAACCAGCTTGAATTTCAGGGTCTTTTATGCAACTTTTTCAATACTTGGAGCTGGTATTTGAGGTCCCAGAGTATTCAAAACCATGTGCAACACATGGATGGGAAAGATTTGTGACACCTGTACCTCTGCGACCATCAAACAAATACCAAATCAATGAAATATTGTGTTTCATACTTGGGATTTGTATAAATATGTGTATCATGTGCACTTATCAATTCATGTTCGATTTCGAGCTTTAAATCGCTTTCTAGAATGTTATACGGGAACTGATGCGTAAATATAACCAGTTTAATGCAACAAACACTCCGGAATAGTGACATAGGCTTAACATACCTTAAATGACCTTTACATAACTTAGGAATAAGTTTTGGAGGGTTTGGTGTGGCGAAATCAAGTTTATTCGCTTACAGGGACTAATTCCGACAAACTGTGAAAGTATGCCAATTCATACTGTGACGAACATTCCGGAACTTGATCATAAGTTAAATATGCCCTAAATATCCTTTACATAGCTTAGAAATAGGCTTTGAGGTGTTTGGTGCGCAAGAATAAACTTTTTTGATCAATAGGGACTAAAAGCGTCAAAAAGTGCATAAGTTTGCATTTTCGCGCATATCTTACGTTCTGAATATATCCGGACATCCAAAAATTTATGTAATCATTAAAATATTTTATTTTAGTGATTGGCATGATAAAATTCCATTCGTCGCGTAATTTGGATCGTTTTTCGCGTCCGTTCGTGTTTCGTCGTAATTAACCGAACAACGCAATGGTACGACCAAACTAACCAACATCCGAGATATTTTTGAGCATATTTTAAGTTCCCTATACTTTAACTTCATTTTAGAGCGTTGAAATGGGGTTAACAGGGCTTAAAAGTGTCAAAAATGCATCAAAATGCAAGTTTTTCAAGTGCAGGGACCAAATTTGACAATTCTGGAAACTGTCGTAGGCGGGCCGCGTAAGATGAGACCTATTCTTACATGGGGCGTGAGGTCTTGCCAGACAGAAACATTGAACTTGGTCCAAATCAGCTGTTTTGATGGTTTTTAACTATTGTTTTGGATACCATCTGCTTGTTTTAGCTTGTTTATCATGTCCCCATGGTTTCTAAAACCATTTGCCCACATATATGGCCTAGATTAATCCCTCTTTAGCAAGAAACGATCCTAACAGTTTACTGAAAACTATATATACCCATGCCCTCATTCCATTTCACTCACCCTTGATCTGATTAACACTCTAAGTTGTAGCCTTTGCTTTATACTTGAGTGTTATAGATCAAGTTCTCCCTAGCTTGGACCATTTGTAAGCTTCTTTCGTGCTTTTATCGCTTTTCTAGCGTGGCAGTCAAACGGTGTTTGACTTTCTGCTTTGACCAGTCAATCGTCAACACAAAGTTCGTTTGAACTTTGCAACGTGAGCGTAATCACGATGGTTATAGTCCCTTATGACTATACCTACGGATTACCACGTTGACTAGGCGTAGTGACGAGTCGTAGTTTCGGTCAAAATGTGTTTTATGCGTATTTTGCAACCAAACTCTCTTGGGTATCAAAACACTTTGTTTTGATATCTAAACCTGTTTTCTAACTTAGTTAAGCATGTTTTAACATGTTTAGCTCGTCACTTTTAGATTAGTGCTTGTTTAGAGTCGTAAGTCAAGCGGTCTAAACCACCGCTTAGACTTTCGAACTCGACCCGTTTGGTCGATCATTAGGATCCAACCAAGCATGTTTAGTGACCATAGTTGTATAGGGAATAACCTTCCGAGGTTATACCTTATGGTCACATAGTTTAAGTAGTTATATGATAGGTAGTTTATATGCCTTAGGTAAATGACTAAAATGCCCTTTTCATGCATAATTGGATTCTAAGTAAATATAACTTAAACTTTTGTCACTTAACTGATTATTCAAGATAATTAAACACGTTTTGGCAAATAATACTTGTCATAGGACTAGTTAGATGTCTTGAACGCGCCTTCGCGTGAACGACACGTTAAAGTAGCGTAAGCTATCTTAATGGGTCGTAACGGGTCGAAAGCACTTAGGATAGGTTTCGATTTAGTATGTAGGCTTTGTTAAACCATATCATATGAGTTCCAATACTCATTTGGTTTACGAAACGTCATCCTATCCGATCTTCCGATTTAGGTCCGGTTTATTAACGTAGTTACCTATATTAGGTGTCGTTTGATTCCGTGATCCCTCTAGCTTTGCTTGGTTGTTATTAAAGACTTCTAAGCATCCTCAAGTGAGTACATAGCCCCCCTCTCTTACTGTTTTCAAACTGTTTTGGGGTGGAACACATGTGCCTACTTGTTACTTTCATGCTTTTCATGCTTTCATAATATATACTCGCTATGTTCATTAGTGCACTTATAGTACATGATTTCATTATGTTTTGCTATGTATGTTCTCTTAGCATGCTAGCATATTGATTTTCATAAATACTTTTGTCGCATATGTTCATCCAGCATATGGACACATTGTTTTACATTTTGAACTGTTTGAACCGTTTGAAGCTGTTTGATCTATGTGAATTATTTGTACTGTTGGAACCGTTTGTAACTGTTTGATTTATGTGAACCGTTTGAATCTGTTTGAACCGTTGATGTGAACCGTTTGAATCTGTTTGAACCATTGATGTGAACCGTTTGGATCTGTTTGAACCGTTGGGTTAGGGAAGTGATTAGGTAACGGGGTGAGTGTAATGTGATAAAAGCATGGTGG
>JARYGA010002273.1:0-28405 GCA_030545235.1 Helianthus tuberosus | reverse complement strand
CGTTGTTATTAGGATGGATTGGCTATCTCATCAGCAAGCGTAAATTATTTGCAAGGAGAAAATCGTCCGCATTCCTCGTTCTGGTGAAGAACCTCTTGTGATTCATGGGGACAAGAGTGGTGCTGTCGTAGGCATCATCTCTTTCCTTAAGGCCCAGAAGTGTCTGCGAAAGGGCCACACTACTATTCTAGCCCTCGTTTCTGATACATCCTCGGAAGAAAGGAAGATAGAAGACATACCTATTGTACGCGATTTTCCTGAGGAATTACCGGGTCTTCCGCCTCATCGACAAGTTGAGTTTCAAATCGAGGTAGCTCCTGGAGCAGCACCAATAGCTCGTGCACCTTATCGACTAGCTCCGTCAGAACTTGAAGAACTGTCCACGCAGCTACAAGAACTATTGGAAAAGGGTTTCATACGTCCTAGCTCTTCGCCCTGGGGAGCTCTAGTCTTGTTTGTGAAGAAGAAAGACGGTACCTTCAGAATGTGTATTGACTACCGCGAACTCAACAAGGTGACAGTGAAGAATCGTTATCCTCTTCCACGCATTGATGACTTGTTCGACCAGTTGCAAGGGTCGAGTTATTACTCTAAGATTGATTTGAGATCGGGATACCATCAGCTGAGAGTTCGAGAGGAGGACGTCTCCAAAACAGCGTTCAGAACTCGCTACGGCCATTACGAGTTTCTGGTCATGCCTTTCGGGTTGACGAATGCACCAGCGGTCTTCATGGATCTCATGAACCGAGTGTGCAAGCCTTACCTGGATAAGTTTTGTCATAGTGTTCATCGGCGACATCCTGATCTATTCTAAGAGTCAGGAGGAACACGAGCAGCATCTGCGGCTTATCCTGGAACTTCTTTGTAAAGAGCAGTTGTATGCCAAGTTTTCGAAATGTGACTTCTGGCTTCGCGAAGTCCACTTTCTAGGCCATGTGGTAAACAAGGATGGGATTCATATAGATCCATCCAAGGTTGACTCGATCAAGAACTGGCCTGCACCCCGTACACCAACTGAAATCCGCCAATTCTTGGGTTTGGCAGGATATTACAGAAGATTTATCAAGGATTTCTCAAAGATTACGCAGCCTCTTACTTCACTGACTCAGAAAGGTGTCACCTATCGTTGGGGTGATGCACAGGAGTCCGCATTCCAGCACTTAAAAGATAGACTTTGTAGCGCGCCTATCCTCTCATTGCCTGAGGGCACAGATGATTTTGTGGTTTATTGCGACGCTTCCATCCAACGACTTGGTTGCGTGTTGATGCAACATGACAAGGTCATTGCCTACGCATCACGCCAACTTAAGGTTCACGAAAGGAACTACACTACGCATGATTTGGAATTAGGAGCAGTTGTTTTCGCACTTAAGATATGGAGACATTACCTGTACGGTACCAAGTGCACCATTTACACCGATCACAGGAGTCTCGAGCATATCTTTAAGCAAAAGGAGTTAAACATGCGACAACGCCGATGGGTCGAACTCTTGAATGATTACGAATGTGTGATCAAGTATCATCCGGGAAAAGCCAATGTTGTGGCCGATGCCCTCAGTCGAAAGAATACTATACCTAAGCGTGTACGTGCGTTACATCTTACCATCCAATCCAACCTCCCCGCTCAGATTCGCGATGCTCAGGTTGAAGCATTGAAAGCAGAGAACATCAAGGCTGAGTCCCTACGAGGATCGAGGCAGCGGCTAGAACGAAAGGAAAACGACGCCTACTATGTTAACGGACGCATCTGGGTTCCACTTTATGGAAACTTACGCGAGCTTGTGATGGATGAAGCACATAAGTCTCGTTATTCAGTACATCCTGATTCGGATAAGATGTACCATGATCTCAAAACTACATACTGGTGGCCCAGCATGAAAGCCCACATAGCAACCTACGTCAGTAAATGCTTGACTTGTGCGAGAGTCAAGACTGAATATCAGAAACCATCAGGCCTACTTCAACAACCAGAGATACCTAAATGGAAATGGGAGCAAATTTCCATGGATTTCGTTACTGGCCTGCCGAGATCTCAACGCGGGAATGACACTATTTGGGTGATCGTGGATCGACTAAGCAAGTCTGCACACTTTCTGACCATCAAGGAAACATATAAGTTTTCTACCCTAGCAGACATCTACTTGAAGGAAGTAGTATCAAGGCACGGAGTGCCAACCTCCATCGTTTCTGATCGTGACGCGCGTTTTACTTCATAATTGTGGCAAGCTATGCACAGGTCTTTTGGCTCACGTTTAGATATGAGCATCGCTTATCACCCACAGAAGGATGGGCAATCTGAACGCACCATCTAGACCCTTGAAGACATGCTTAGGGCGTGTGTAATCGATTTTGGTAATGGCTGGGAAAAGCACCTCCCGCTAGTGGAGTTTTCATATAACAACAGCTACCACACCAGCATCCAGGCCGCTCCATTCGAGGCATTGTATGGACGTAAATGCCGATCACCTCTTTGTTGGGCAGAAGTTGGTGACAGCCAAATCACAGGCCCAGAACTTGTAGTAGACATGACTGAGAGGATTGCTCAGATACGACAGCGAATGGCAGCAGCTCATGACCGTCAGAAAAGCTATGTTGATAAGCGAAAGAAACCACTCGAGTTCCAGGTTGGGGATCGAGTGCTACTCAAAGTGTCACCTTGGAAAGGTGTAGTTCGTTTTGGCAAACGAGGCAAACTCAATCCACGTTATGTTGGACCATTCGAAATCATTGAGAAAATTGGCAAGGTGGCCTACAGGTTGAATTTACCCGAAGAACTCAGCGGAGTTCACAATGTCTTCCATGTGTCAAATCTGAAGAAGTGTCTGTCAGATGAGACCCTCACAGTTCCTCTCAAGGAGCTCACTATCGACGACCAGCTGCGATTCGTCGAAGAACTAGTAGAGATTACGGATCGAGATGTTAAGATTCTCAAGCGTACCAGAATACCTCTTGTTCGAGTTCGTTGGAACTCCCGTCGTGGCCCAGAGTATACCTGGGAACGAGAAGACCAAATGAAACTCAAGTATCCCCAGCTGTTTAAGAAAAGTGCAACCACTACTGAGGCTGAAGCTACTGCAGAATTTCGGGACGAAATTCCAAATCAACGGGGGGATGATGTGACACCCCAGGAAAACCAGGAAACTAACGCAACATAACTAGCTTCCTCAGTACCCACAAGCTAAATTTCGGGACGAAATTTTCTTAACCGGGGGAGAATGTGACAACCCTCGTAATTCCATGTATCCGTACAATTTATTAATGATAATTAAAGTGCTTGACAACTGTGTGGAATTACTTAACTGTTTTCTGATTACTGTGTTATACTTACATGTGCTTGTTAACATACTAGTAGTGTACAGAAAAGTTACTAAATAGTACGGTATGCTTTCCTGAGTGTTGAAAATTAAAAACGTTACAAAAGTATATATGTAGGACACTTTACTGATTAATTAAGCACTTTAACGAACAGTATCAAACCGAAAAACCGGACATTACCCGGAACACCAAAATAATACTAGAAAAATTGTTTCTATTTTTCTAAGCAAGTTATGGGTCCCGAACACCCTAACACACTATATATTACATAACACACATGAGACACTAACTAAACTCTTGATTTCCAACCAAGATCCTTAACCATTTAGTTGAAACCCAACTAGACCCCCCCAACCATACGGTTTCAAGGATGAATCCCACCCTTGGTTTTCTTGATTTGTTTATTAAACTTGCTATGTACTTATGAGACATTTAACCTAATGGATAATAGCATGTTGGAAAGATTATATAATTAACCACAAGATCATCCTTCATTCTCATCTTCACAAAACTAAACACCATCCATCTCTCCTCCCTTCTTTCTTTGTTTGGCCGCCCCCTAGTAGCACCACCACCACCATCACTTGATCACTTTCAAGCATTCTATAAACATACAAAGGTGTTAGAAGGCATACAACGAAGCTCGGTGTTCTCGGAAGTGGAAGGACCTTCTTCGTTTGCTATTAACCACCACATTTCTTCACTTGAACTTCCCTAGTCTTGAACTAGTGGTAAGAACTTAGATCCATTCATTATTCATGTTATTTAAGTGGTTAAAGTAAGTTACATGATGATAAATTTAAAGAACACAAAGAAACTTGAACTAGAAACATGAACATAATGTTTACATCAAAAGGAAATGTGATGAAGTGATGTTAATATGAAGTTGTTTTGATTCTTGTTGATTACCTGATGATTTGCTTGTTGATATTGATGTTTGATGTTGTTGTGATCACTAAACATGTTAACGGAATCAATCAAACACAAGTTAGAAAGCTAAAAGCTGAAAACAACTTATGTCCGAGCTTTTACAGCCAACTTCAGTTGGCTGTAAACAGGTAAATATTTAACGAAAAACTGATTTTCTTGAGTCTATAACGTGTTATTATGAAATACGGTTCTAATGGCACTGGAATCATAATTTTTGGACTTCGTTTACTATTTTTAAAGTGTCGTTTTGTAACAGCAGCTAAAGCTGCATTTTTGCTGCTGAAAATATGTGTTATATTCTTCATCATAACTTGAAACCTGGGTAGAACTAGATCATGAAATTTGTACTGTAAATGACCACTGATGTATTTGTAATCCTCCCACTGGAATTTCGTAAATCGGACTTACGATGAATTTTTAATAAACTATTCCGTGGACTGCGGTCAGAAAAAGATGAATCTGATTGCAGTCCAGAAAATAAATTTTTATAAAATATTGGTGACAAATTGGATCCCGAGATTTTTACAAAATAATATTTGGATCATTTAAGACCTTCTGTAAATAGTTGGTAATTTTTGGAAAAAGTTAACTATTTTATTAAAATCCCCGAAAACAGCCCAGTTGTGAATGAAAAAGCTGAAACGACATAAGTAGTAAAATGTGTGTCTAAATGTCGGGTGTGTTATCTGAGAATGATCTAACATGTTATATGCCAGTGAAAGTGTTATGTGCAATGTCGTATGTTTGTTTATGAACGGGAATAGATGGGAAGTTTATATGGGCATGAACCGTTAAAGTGAGTGCATGTTATGTGGTAGATGCGTGTAGGGAATTCGTGCTTATTTGAAGTCACTAATAAACTAAGTGGTAATTATACTAGGACGTGATTGACCGACCTTGACTGTTAGCTATTTTTGAGAGTCAAACCGAGCAACCAAAGGTGAGTTCACACCCTTACTAAGGCATGGGATTCCCGGTGGTTGGGAATGGGATTAAATAGCTGAGACAGAACTTGTACCTTCACCACTACTAGACTACTTACCTCCGTCCTCGGATTGGGAAGGACGCCAGCGCTAAACCTACGTACCACTCTCCTCGAATTGGGAAGGGCACCAGCGCTAAACCTACGTATTATCATACGTACCTATGTCCTCGGATTGGGAAGGGCACCAGCGCTAAACCTATGTATTCACTACGTACCACTGTCCTCGGATTGGGAAGGACACCAGCGCTAAACCTACATATTTAATATGTACCTCTGTCCTCGGATTGGGAAGGACACATATATATATATACATCTAGTCTAGTGGTTTACAACATGGGGTAGCCCCCACCGTTTATGGTTTGGAAAATAAGCTAAGTTGATTTAACCTGCAATTGCAAACAAACTCAGAGTTTTTGAAAAAAACTACTTTATAACGAACACCTACTGTGAACTAGCTCAAATTTGTTGTTGATTTGTTGTTACATGCCTTGCAGGTCATTAGGTATTTATGGAGCTTGCGCGAGGAGGAGGTCGTTGTGGGATATGGACTGTTATGTACCGTGCTGAATATTTAGTCCTTATGAACTTATTAAACTTATGTTTTGGGTCTTAAAACTTATGAACTTCGAACTTATGTTTTGGTTTAACGTCTTATGCTTCCGTTGATTAAATTGAACTTGGTTAACTTACTTTTGGTCACCAATTGTATTGTGGTTGGTTTCATTTACTTAAATACGTTGTTCAATATGATTGGTGGCTCGATCCTGGTCATGTCACGCCTCCAAGCGGTGATACTCCGCATGGTGGAATTTGGGAGTGTGACAACGCGTGTATGAGTGCCTTGTCAACTATTACGGCGCGACTGCAATACTTTTTTATTGATAGCTTTTGCTCTGAAATTGCTTATTAGGTCCTGATAGACGACGCACGTATAAGTGATGGCCATTTATGACGGTGCGTCCATCAGACCTTTTGCAGATGGGTGCTTCCTTAAGGTTATCGCGTGAGCTCATAAAGTGTTAATGATTGCTGCGCGGCCTTAGCTATCTTCTTCATGAAGTTTTATAGTAGTTTTGCGCGGGAAAAATCTCGAATTTTGAATTCTGACAAGTTGGTGCAAAATGTCGTTGATGGCGACGATTGAGTTGACTGCTGAAACGGTGATCATCATACGGTCACTGACGGTTCACCTTTCGTCAGGCGAGTGAGGACCACCCGCGCGTGGTAACCGTCACCCCAAGAAACCCGCCTTACGTGGCGGCTGCTGATTGGTTACGCGCGCGGTGATTTCAGCACGTTTACCCATCGCATTAAATGCGATAGGTATATATATTCGACGAGAGGAGAAGGGATTTGCACAAACTTTTATCTGCTCTCTTCTTTCTCTCTTGAATATTCAAAGTTTCTTCAAATTTTCAAAGAGTTTGTAGCAGATCTTCAAGTTTCTCCTTGAATATTCTGAGTTTCCCAGAAAATACTCAAGTCTTCATACCCGAATACTTATGGATGAAGAGGAAGTTCAAATCGAAGAAGGACCAGTCCCTGTCCTTAAGTGGGATCAGGCCTTATTTGAACAACTGGTTAGAGGTTTCCAGTTTCCGGTGGAGTGGGATGCCGGTATCCTCAACAAGGGCAGACGGCCGCCGATGCACCACCAGGTTATATCACTCTTTTTGCCAACTTCTTCCTTGAGGGCAACTTCCATTTGCCGGCTACCCATTTTATGGCGACGATCCTTCATTTTTATGGCTTTCACATCTCACAGATGAGTCCCATGGGAATGGTCAGGGTTCGACACTTTGAGTTTCTTTGCAGATCCCATGGGCTCGAGCCTGACCTTCAGAAATTTAGGTCGATGTATCAGTTGATTAGAAATAGGGGCTTCTATTCTTTCGCTCTTCAGAATGTTAAGAAAATCTTGCTGAATCCTCCTAAGAGTTTCCATGATTGGAAAATGAAGTTTTTCTTTATCCGAGAAGAAGTCATGCCGATTGCGATGATATTTCGAGAATCTGATGAGATTGTGAAGGAGGATCTCCCCTTACCGAAGAAGGAGATGTGGTATGTGTGCTTGACTGCTACGCCTAACCGGATCTTTGGGGAGCAGGTGCTTGTCTGTCACACCCCGATTTCCACGAGTCACCGGTGGGCCCGATGGGGAGTATCGTGACGTGGTTGGCAACATAATAGTCAAACAACACAATAATCAATATGCACAGCGGAAGCAATTTAAAAGATATAATACAACCGAATTTAATATTGTAATATCAAATGTCACAATATTCGGAAGTTTATCCACAGATGGATCGAAAATAAAATAGAATTAATAGTTCAACAGACTTCAGGCATCTTAAGCTTGCGAGACTTCTATTGATGCTAAGGAGAAATCCCAGCCAATTACGCTTAGTACCTGCATTTAATCTTTTTGGAAAATACGTCAGTTTACACTGGTAAATACAATCAACTGACTCATTTTGGAAAATGATTGAAAATTGGTTTGGATGTACGTGGCATGAACATTTTATTTAACTTGGGAGAATTATTTAATATTATAATCTTGTGAACGAATTACATGTTCCTTGTGCGTTCAGTAGCCCGGATCTTGTCCGGGTTAAAGATCAATAGACACACCACAATATACTTTTGTGCACTGACGGGTGTACGCCTACACCCCGTGCTTAAGTCGTGGCCATTTCGTAAAATGATGCCAAGGATATCCGGGACATGGTCATTAACCCCCCAAAGGCTTTAAGTAACAAGACTGTTTAAACGAGCCGATCAAATTATTCAATTAACCACCCAACGATGGAAGATTTGATGCCCGATCAAGCGGTATGCTATATACCGTAACCCAAGCCCGTATAGGGAAAATAAGTTAAAAGTATTTACCTGAGCAATGTATAAATCACAATAAGCAAATTGCAAGTAGCTTTTACTGGTTCTCCTAATCTGGAACGAAGGTTTATAATAACCTATTAGAATCCTAACGGGTCTTTAGTTAAGCTTAAGCTTAGATCGGTTAGTTTCAAAGATACGGTTCGTACGCACGATTAAGCGAAGACCGGATAGAATGTGATTTAGACCCAACAATTTCAGAGACTTGTTTAATATGGGTCCTTCATGCACATTCTGGATTTTGAGATAAAACCGATAAGGTTTGACCCGTTTCGGTTAATTTATGTAAACTTGTTACATAAACCGGACCGAACACGTAATAAGCGTAACGGGTAATAATGAGAGCCATTTACAGGTTTCCTAAGTTAATATGCTCCAAATATGTTGTGACATCAGTAAGGTGTCTTTTATTATGCCCGAAACGAATTTAAACACAAACTATGCCCCGTAGGGGTAGTTTGGTAATTTAAAGGTTGTAAACGAGTTTAAGTGTTAACCTGAGTTACAGGCCTGATGTAATCAGAAAATATACTCAATTTTCTAAGTTATATCAGTAGGTTAAAGTATATATGTGAAATTTACCAATTTTAACCAACTATACCCCGTAGGGGTATTTTGGTAATTTCACATAAGCCGAAAAGCTCAAAACTAAAGTATGAGTTTAACAACCTTTGCTTACTGTTAAAATATTTTAATTTGCCTCAAATATCAGTAGGTATCAACCCTTGTATGTTTAATATGGTTATAACACATACTATGCGTTAAAAACGCTTAAAAGGCGATTAGAAGCCATTTCCGGGTTTGATACATAAAGCTGATATTTTTATTATTCCAGAAGGCTTAAAATAATTTATTTATCATATGTGATCAGTAGCAAAAGGTTTGGAGTTAATTAGATATGTAAAACTCATTTTATGGCCCGAAAGGGCAAAACCGACAATTATCGGATTAAGCCTACGACTATGAGTTATGCTCAGCCTAAAATTAATTAAAAATCTTCAAAAATCCCAAAATAATATATTACATCAGTGGGTAAAGATTTTGGTATAAAAAAGTAGGCTTAACTAGGCTATACGCTAATTACGCCGTTTTATTAACATAAAGCTTTCATTTTACGCTAACGAGCATAACTCTTAATCTACACCTCAAACTGATGTCAAATTTTGTATGCAAGTTTAAATATCATTAATTAAAGTTTCTACTCTTTTACATTTTCAAAAATCACGTTTTAAGGTGAAAAGGGCATAATGGTCAACATATGAGCAATTAACGGAATCATGCATATTAATTGGATGACTAATGATCCGAGGTGTATAATCACAGAGGGTTATACTAGCATGTAACCTGGTCCAAATAAAGCTCTAAGGCATTTCTAAATCATGCCTAAATGGGTCAGAACTGAAAGTCAAAGTATAAGTCAAACTATGCGACTTTCGGTTCCGAACCGGGTCAAAACAGGAAATTGTCGGGTTGAACATGTTTAGACATGTTTCTACATTCATTACCAATTTATATTAATGATCAAACAGGTTATATGTGTTCTACATTGCTAATCATGCATAAATTGTAATTTAAACATTCTGTTGACTTTTTATTAACACGTTTGACCCGACATTAGACAGAGTTAGAGTGGGAATCAGGGGGAACCCTTTTGAGGGTTTATTACCCACATAATTACCAACTTATAACTACTTTTAATTCGAGATTTGACTGAGCCATTATTAATTAATCTCGAAGTCAAACCGTAATTACGACGGTTTGACTTTTAGCTAAATAACTAAGCTAAACTCAATTAAAGAAGGTTAAGCAAACTTACAAAGGTCCTATGCACGAAATGTGATCACTTGAGAGCAATCTTGAGCTCCAAGAATGATCAGAAAATGCAGATGAAGGTGTGATCAATTGGTTGCAACTCAAGGCCCTTTTATAGTGAAATTTTCACCACAATTTGTTGACACCAAGGTCTACCACTGACCATAACCCATCAACATGTGTCCCTAGTGCTTAGGGGGTGTCTAGGGGTTGTCCAAGATGAGAAATATCTGCTTAAAGGGCGGTTAAACGCGAATGCAGGAGGCTGTCTGCCTTTTCTGATACTGGGCGTCTGACGCGGCCCGCGTAAAGGTAGGTTAACCTTTACGCGGCCCGCCTTAACCTTGTTAATCAGAATTCTCATTTTCAAGTTTCCGCATATTGTCCCTTGGCCTTTCGAAAGGGCAACTGAGCTAATTACTTGCAATTTGACCCCTTATTATTTACCCACAAGGGCTTTAGGACTTATACCCACTTTGCCAAGTCCCTGGACACTTCCGGTTAACTCGAAAAGTCATAACTTTCAATGTTAACGCTTTAACCCCTCGCATACGAATTTGATCATAACTTTCTCATACGATTAGGAAACTTTATGAAATTTATATCGCGCATTCTAGTGAGCATAATTATCAGTTACAAAGCTTCGGGTTTGTCAAAAGGTCACTCAGAGGTATAACTTAAACATGTTGACACATTTAACCCCTGTAGTTTGTAATCTCTCACTTTTAGCTTCGCATGATCCATGATTTATTCGTTTGATGCTATAAACATCATGTAGGGTTATTGTACAATATTTTTATTCACTGTTGACATTTAGAACCCGTATATTCACATACTTTCCATGATTGTCAACTTTAGTCCTTCTATAACATTCTTTCACACGTTCAAACATATGACACGTGTCTACACATTATAGGACGTAAATTTTCGAGGTGTTACATCCTCACCCCCTTAAAATAAATATCGACCCGAGATTTATTGGAATAAATAGGGGTACTTTTCTTTCATCGTGGATTCAACTTCCCACGTGAATTCGGGACCTCTACGGGCATCCCATTTGACCTTTACAATAGGTACATGCTTCCTTCGAAGCTTCTTAACCTGTCGATCTTCAATTGACAATGGTTTTTCCATAAATTTTAAGCTCTCATCAATGTGCACATATGTATGCGGTATTACCAGTGATTCGTCAGCGAAACACTTTTTCATATTGCAGATGTGGAACACGTTGTGAATTCCACTGAGCTCTTCTGGTAAGTTTAACTTATAGGCAACTGACCCGACACGTTCGATAACCTCGAAAGGTCCTATGTATCTCGGGCTTAGCTTGCCTTTCTTACCAAATCGCATCACCCCCTTCCAGGGTGACACTTTAAATAACACTTTATCACCTACTTCGAAGTGAAAAGCTTTACGCTTTGGATCTGCGTAACTCTTCTGCCTATCTCGGGCAGCTTTGAGACGGTCACGAATCTGGACAATCTTGTCCGTCGTTTCGAACACTATCTCTGGTCCTGATAATTGGACGTCTCCAACTTCCGCCCAACAAACTGGTGTTCTACACTTTCTACCATATAAGGCCTCAAAAGGCGCATCCTTTATGCTGGTGTGGTAGCTATTGTTGTAGGAGAACTCAATTAGTGGTAGGTGCTTATCCCAACTACCACCCAAATCGATCACACATGCACGTAGCATGTCTTCCAACGTTTGAATAGTACGCTCACTCTGACCGTCTGTCTGAGGATGGTAAGCTGTACTGAAATTCAAACGCGTGCCCAAAGATTGTTGGAAACTCTTCCAAAAATGTGACGTGTATCTAGTATCTCAGTCAGAGATAATAGACACAGGTATGTCATGTAAGGCTACAATCTTATCCACGTATAACTGGGCTAACATGTCGGAGCTATAAGTCTCCTTGATGGGTAAGAAATGTGCTGACTTAGTCAGTCTATCAACTATAACCCATATTGTATCATTTCCTTTCCTGGTCTTAGGTAACTTGGTGATAAAATCCATAGTTACCATTTCCCATTTCCACGTAGGAAGTTCAGGCTGTTGTAGCAAACCTGACGGCTTTTGATGCTCGTCTTTGACTTGCGCACATGTCAAGCATTTAGCTACATAGGTGGCTACAGACTTTTTTCAAGCCTATCCACCAATAATTTGCCCTTAGATCCTGGTACATCTTATCAGCTCCAGGATGAACAGAGTATTTGGAACTATGGGCTTCCTGGAGGATGACATCTCGAAGTCCTCCATATATTGGAACCCATATTCGTCCATTTAATCTTAGAATTCCGTCTTTTCTAAGAGTTAACTGCTCCTCAGTTACCCCTAGCTTTTCATTAGGATAGTTAGCTTCCAACACAGCTTCCTTCTGTGCAGCTAACAACCTTTCAGTCAAACTGTTCTTTATCTCCATGCGCTTGGCATTGATACGGATGGGTTTTACCCTCTCCTTTCGACTCAAGGCATCGGCGACTACATTCGCCTTGCCGGGATGGTATCTGATTTCA
Source organism: Helianthus tuberosus (assembly GCA_030545235.1). NCBI lineage: Eukaryota > Viridiplantae > Streptophyta > Magnoliopsida > Asterales > Asteraceae > Helianthus > Helianthus tuberosus. The sequence continues at coordinate 15,952 of JARYGA010002273.1, read as the reverse complement.
CAATCATAATCATTTAAAGTTTCCATCCAACGGCGTTGCCTCATGTTTAATTCCTTCTGATTAAACAGATGTTGAAGGCTCTTGTGATCAGAGTAGATCACACACTTGATGCCATACAAATAATGCCTCCACAGTTTTAGTGCGAATACCACGGCACCCAACTCCAAGTCGTGGGTGGTGTAATTCTTTTCATGTACCTTTAACTGTCTTGAAGCATAGGCAATAACCTTGCCTTTCTGCATAAGCACACACCCCATGCCAGTGTGCGATGCATCGCAGTATACCACGAACTCTTCTATTCCATCTGGCAATGTCAGAACTGGGGCGTTGCTCAACTTTTGCTTCAGAATATCAAAGGACTCTTGCTGCTTAGGGCCCCAAATGAACTTTACTTTCTTCTTAGTCAAGGAAGTTAGGGGTGCAGCAATCCTTGAAAAATTTTCGATGAAACGCCTGTAATATCCTGCCAATCCCAGGAAGCTATGAATCTCTGTAGGCGTCTTTGGCTCTTGCCAGTTCATAACTGCTTCAACCTTAGCGGGATCCACTTGGATACCACGCTCACTAACCACGTGTCCAAGGAATTGGACTTCTCGAAGCCAAAATTCACACTTAGAGAATTTGGCATAAAGTTTCTCCTGTTGTAGAAGTTTGAGAATACATCGAAGGTGTTTCTCATGGTCAGCTTGGTTCATAGAATAAATGAGGATGTCGTCGATGAAAACGATGACGAATTTATCTAAGTACGGCTTGCAAACGCGATTCATGAGATCCATGAATGCGGCCGGTGCATTAGTGAGCCCAAAAGGCATCACTAGGAACTCGTAATGACCATAACGAGTCCTAAATACTGTTTTGTGCACGTCTTCATCTCTGACCTTCAGCTGATGGTAGCCTGACCTCAAATCAATCTTCGAGAAATAACTTGCCCCTTGTAATTGATCGAACAAATCGTCGATTCTGGGCAGAGGATACCTATTCTTTATCGTGACCTTATTAAGCTCACGATAATCGATGCACAGACGCATCGGTCCATCCTTCTTCTTCACAAATAGGACTGGTGCTCCCCAAGGAGACGAACTAGGTTTAATGAAACCTTTGGCCAGCAGTTCGTCTAGTTGTGTCCTCAATTCCTTCATTTCTGTGGGCGCCAACCTATATGGTGCTCTAGCAACCGGTGCTGCTCCGGGGATGATATCAATCCTGAATTCCACTTGCCTATCTGGTGGCAAACCAGGTAGTTCTTCCGGAAAAACTTCTGGGTATTCAGAAATGATAGGGATGTCTTCCATCTTTGGTTTAGGCTCATCAATAATCACCTGTGCCATGTAGATGACACAACCTTTCTTTAAACACTTGGAAGCCTTGAGCATAGTCACTTGCTCAGGCAATCCATATTGGGTATCTCCCCGAATGGTAAGTGATTCACCAGACGGAGTCTTTATCACCACTTGCTTTCTGTTGCAGACAATTTGGGCCTGGTTATGAGATAACCAGTCCATACCCAAGACTATGTCAAAACCGGCTAATTTAAATGGAAGTAGAGACAGAGGAAAAGAATGGTTCTTAATGGATATAACACATCCATCTAACACAGTTGAGACGGTTTCTAGGGTGCCATCCGCTAACTCCACCTCATAATTCACATTTAAGGTTTTGACAGGTAATTTCAGCAATTTGCAAAATTTATGATCTACAAACGACTTATCAGCGCCTGAATCAAACAGTACTCTTGCATAGACATCATTTACAAGAAAAGTACCTGTAATAACGTTGTCGTCTAGAATCGCTTCCTTTGCGTCCATTCTGAAGACTCTAGCATTAGTCTTCTTGGCCTCTTCAGGCTTCTTGGTGTACTTAGGGCAGTTGGTTTTAATGTGCCCCTTTTCATTGCAATGGTAGCATGTTGCGTCTTTCATCTTCTTGCAATCCAAGGTCTTGTGATCCGTGGACTTGCATATTCCACATGCATAGGTTTTTGACTGAGTCTGTGAGTTCGACTCGAGTCTGCACTTTCCATAGTGTTGTTTCTTGCAAATTTTTCATTTGGGCTTCTCACCAGAGTGATGCCCATCTTTCCTTGACTCCGATCCTTTCTTGTTGTCACCGTTCCCACGGTGTTTCTTGTTCGATCTCCGTGAACCATCATCTTCACGTTTTCTCTTCTCAGCCTCCTTATTCCTCAGCGATCTCTGCCTGACCGCATCCAAAGTGAGGGACAAGGATATGTCAGCTACAGATCTAAAAGTAGCTGGCCGAGAAGCCTTCACGCTTGCCTTGATTTCCGGGGCTAAACCACCGATAAAATGAGCTATTCTTTTTGGCTCCGGGGTTACCAGATATGGAACCAACCGGGACATCGTGTTGAAGCTCGTTAGGTAAGCTTGACAGTCAAGGTTTGTCATCACCAATGATAGAAAATCAGATTCTATCTTCTCCACCTCATGTTGAGGGCAGTAATTTTCCCTGTTAAGGGCATCGAATTGTTCCCAAGACATGTTGTACAATGGGATTTTCCCGGTGGCTTGAATCAGTGATCTCCACCACGCTAACGCTTCACCCTTGAAAGACTGCGACACAAACTTGACTATATCCTTTTCAGCGCATCCGTTGATATCCACAACTGTGTCCATCTCGTCCAACCACGTCATACAGTCGATGGCTCCTTTCTCCCCAGTAAAATCCCGGGGTTTGTAGGAAACAAAATATTTATACGAACAACCCTTGTCACGGGGTCCTTGGTTTAGTACAACCTGCTGAGATGGAGCACTGTGGTGGTTCGAGGAGTGCCGATCATCATCTTTCTTCGGTTCGTCCTTCTTGGACGGTGGCTTTGAAGGCTGTGTAGATAGGGTCCTACTACGAGTCCCACTATACTCTTCGTACTGCCTTTCCAATGCCTTTGTAACTGCGTCGTCGACCAACGCTTTTAATTCCGCACCCGTTAAATTAATCCGGGCGTTATCAATGTTCTCCACTGGATGACTATTTATCTCGTCTGAGTTAGCCATTTTAATTGAACTGTTACAGAAAACAAGGACAATAGTTTATTTGGGAGTTTATTATGGAATTGCCCCTTAGGGTAATTCATTAACCATGGTAACCAGAGACCACATTTGGTTAATTTACTAATCATATTTATTTAGGATTTCTATCATAATTTATCCTAATTATAAAACAATAACAGTTTTATTTGTGGCACAAAAGGCCTAGTCACATGGACATTTTAAATTTATAAGCTATGATTTCAGAGAATAAAGGCTTTTAAGGTATACTGGCACAATAGGCCTAGTCACAAGGACGTTTATAAATAATAAGCTATGATTTCAGAGAATCAAAGCATGAAGGTTTGAACCTAGTTCATTACCTTTATCTGACAAGGAGTCATTGCTACCACTGTCTTTTGGCTCATGTAGAAATGAGCAAGGCCCGTAGGCTCTATATTACCACGTATGGTAAAAATATGATCATCTTAATTGATGATTTAACCCATGATTCGGAGATCATTTAGTTGGGTTTGGAATCTTTGAAAAGATCCTTATATAATAATGACGGGTGTGATTTTAAATGAATCACGTCTGCCAGGAGTGTTAACATGTTTACTGTCACGGCCCTCGACTCGGTTTGACCCATTTCAGGAGCTGCGGAACAGAAATCCCGTGGTATTTAATTAACAGCGGAAGTTTCTTCAGGATCTTTTTAAAACTGAAATATTTCCCGATTATTTTTATTTCACAACTCGGAATAAAACTCGATAATTTACAATATTGAGATTTCACGAAGAAATCTTTTATTTTACAAAACATGTTTCTTTATTTTTATACTGAGCCACTTCCTTAAGCTGATAGTGCTTCACGGCACTTTTCCTGGATCACAACAGATCACCTGAAACATGTTTGAAAAAGGTTTTGTCAGCGGGAAATACTGAGTGAATCATTCTATTTTCTAAAATGACTCGTTTGTTATAATTTACAGTATTAAGAGCGATTACAATGTTTCTGATATCAAACCAACTACCCACGGTATTTGTCACTCGACCGGATCTGTGACTATGGTCATATCCCCCATTGGCTGCCCCAATGGTGACGATTATCAAGTAATGTATACAAAACCCCACATACCGGCTGTAATTTGGTGATTACAAAGACTTAATCCCCGTAATTATAACTTTGAAATAAACATGCTTTTGTAAATAGATTTGATAAAAAGAGAATGACTCACATTGCAGATTTAACAGAGCTTATCCTACTGATTAGCCTTGATAACCTAGTTTAAATAATCATGCACACAACTAGGTTAGTAACTTAATACAGCATTTATGATAACTCACGAGATTACAACCTTCACAACGAATGACAAAGTGCGATACTTAAACATCCATCGATTTAACGACGAATGACAAAGCATAAACCCTAATGTGGGCAGCACTTAAACATCCATTGGATAGTTTAATCGATCGGACATTGAACCGTAGCAGCGATCGAGTTATTACCCTGAATTGTGGCAGCACTTCGTGATCAGTGTGTGTTTTTGTAGTAAATAGTGTCTAACTTTGTGTACGTAAAGAGTTTTAACGTCGAACTGAAGCCAGAATTCAAGTCCCAAGCCCCTGTATTTATACAAGAAATTGACATCTCCCGCGTGTCGCGGATGATGTCCTGGATGCTGTCGCGACTCGCCTGGGGTACCCATCTACCCTAGGGTAGCCTTGTGTCCTAGTAGGCTTGCTGAGTTGGTTTCGTATTATTTCGAATTTTCGACAGCAAACTATTAAGATATTACCGAATAGGGTTTACCCCCCCTAGTTTTAGGGGCCCTAATCCTGATTCCAAATGTTCTGAAAATTTTAGGGATTATACAGAATCACTTGGGTTTCTCAATTAGGGTTTCCTATTGGACGATTTGATTAAATAAATATAACTTTTGATGAGAGTTGTTACATTCTCCACACCATAATAAAAATCTCGTCCTCGAGATTTACTGGAATAAGTGAGGATACTTTCGCTTCATTTCTGATTCCAGCTCCCAAGTGTATTCAGCTCCTCTTTTTGAATCCCATCTGACTTTGACTAAAATTAGTCGTTTGTGTTTGAGAAACTTGATCTTTCGATCCTCAATTTGAAGAGGTTTCTCAACAAATTTCAACTTTTCGTTTACCTTTATATCTCGAAGAGGTACTACCAGTGATTCATCTGATAAGCATTTCTTGAGATTGGATACATGAAATACATCATGTACTCCTGCTAATTCTTCTGGTAGTTGTAAACGATAAGCAACTGGTCCTATACGTTGGATCACTGAAAATGGTCCTACGTACCTTGGACTTAGCTTTCCTTTCTTTCCGAATCTCCTTTCCAAGGAGAAACTTTCAATAGTACTTTATCTCCAACTTGGAATTCTAACGGCTTGCATCTATTGTCTGCATAACTCTTTTGACGATCACGAGCCATCTTCAGTCTTTCCTTGATTTGAGTAATCTTATCAGTCGTCTCTTGCACTATTTCAGGACCTGATAATTGACTTTCTCCTATTTCTGCCCAACAGACTGGAGTTCTGCACTTTCTTCCATACAGTGCTTCAAATGGGGCGGTTTCAATACTTGAATGATAGCTATTGTTATAGGACAATTCAATTAATGGTAAATGATCATCCCAATTTCCACCAAAATCTATTACACATGCTCGGAGCATGTCTTCTAGAGTTTGGATTGTCCTTTCACTTTGTCCGTCTGTTGGATCTGAGTTTCTTTTTGATTGTATTTTACGTTTGTAATTAAGATGAAAATGAAAGAGTTGTGCAGCGGAAATAAGATGAAAGCAAACTTTGCATACAATCAAACGAGAGTAATACTTTTATCAAACATCTTTTCACAAAGAACCGAATGATTGAATTTGTTTCAACAACGATTACAATGATTGATGTAAGAATGCAAACTCCCCCTCAGCCAGAGCTCAGTAGTTTGTTCGTGCAAAGAAGACGATTGATCAAAAGAGCTAATAGAACAGTACAAAGTACTGAACTATTTATAAGCACTTGCAAACCACTGAGCATCTTAGCTGACGTCACCATGAAAGTGACATCTAACCTCCTAACAAACTCTAACTACTGATCTATAAACACTGATGTACTAAACTACTGATATTACAATACATTACATAAAAGACACTTAAACTGCTGCTGCATCCTTCCACTGCTGTGAACCCAGCAGTGCTTGTCCGGATCAGCAGTACTTGACCCAAGGCAGTAGATAGAGTCAACAGAGCTTTGGTCTTCCATCAGTCTTTGACTTTGATCAGTAGATATAAAGCAGCAGTTGTAGATCAGCACTTAGTATGATCAGCAGATAGGAGGTCAGCAGATATGAAACCACTTTCAAGGGGAGAGATTTGCATGAAACAACTGTAAACGTCTGCTTATTCTGGATCCACTGCTTTGATCCAGTTTTGGCTTTACATTATCTGTTCCTCTGATAGGGTTCAATCCCAACAATCTCCCCCTGGAACAGATAATGCCAAAACTCTTCATTATTTGTGGAAATCTTTATTGCCTCAACAACAGCTCCCTTATCTGACCTTTGAATTGTAGTTCAAAGTCAAGGGCATCTGTATCTTCATCATCCCTGCTGAGTGGAAGATCAAGGAGATCCTGCAAATCTTCAAGACTCAGGCCAAGAGCTTGTTCCCTTGATATTTTCTCCACTCCTCCACCAGACCTGAGCAAGGTCAATACGCAGGTCTGTTTGTCAGTTTCCCACTTTTGTATTTTTGAGCCTGGTGGGTTTCTTGGGAGATGTTTATTTGCAGAAGTATTTGGAGAGGCTGGCCTATTCATGACTGGCTGAGCAGTACTTGCAGTTTGATCCAAACCAAGAGTTTCCATGATCATTTTCTTTATACCCTCTTTTCCAAGGTCTTCACCTTCCATTAACTCTTTGATGGTTTCAGCAATCAGTTGTTTGTGTGGCCTTCTTTTGTAGATGGAAGCACCAACTGGAGCTGTGGATCTCCTGATTTGCAGCTTTGAAATTCTTTTTGAACCAGCTGCTTCAGGATAGTCAGGCTTTTGAGGAACTGTGGGATCTTTCTTTCTTAATTGTTCCAACCTTTTGTAAGTAGCCCTGACCATATCTTCTTTCCATCTAGCAACTTGTCTTTTGTTACCATAATCAGCTGCTACCAATTCCTCTTTCATCCTCTTCAGCTCTTCCTGTTTGTCAGGTACATTCTTTCTAAATTTTGCCCAGTTAGGAGGAGTGTGAGTGACCTTCCTTTTTATCATGTCTTGAATTCTTGCAGCTTCATCTTCAAGCTCAGGAACAGTCCACTCTTTGTACATATATCTCTCTCCTTTGTACTTTTTGTGAGCCATGATGCTTTCAATGTAGTCTTTCTTCAGAGATTCAGCTGCTCTTTCAGAAATTTGTTGACTAACAATTTTTGCAAATTGCTCCAGGGATCTGACTTGTGTGAGCAAATATTGATAATTTCTTGAGATTTCTTTGTCAGACTTCCCTTGTGTGTTTCTTTTTGAAATATCCTCTGCTTGCTTGGCTTTGATTTCCAAGTATTCATCAACATTTTTAGGCCAAGGATATCCTTTTATTGATGGCAACCTCCTTTTGGCAGGGTCATCCTCATAGTAGAAGGATTTTATTTCATCTCTAACAGCTGCTAGTTCAAGAGGAAATTGAACACCTGCAGGAGGTAAGGGCTTGTACATTGGAACTGAAGAGAGAGGAACAGGTTTTGGTATTGTGACAAGAGCTAAAGATTTTGAAGATGTTGGTGATGGTGAATTGTCATCATCTTTGAGAACTAGTCTTCTCCTTTTTGTAGGAAGGACTGATGATGCTTTGGATGGAACAGTGGTGGTAGATGTATAGGCAGTGGATTGTGATTGACTAACAGCTGTTGAAACAACTGGTGTTTCAACCACTGTTGTCATTACAACAGATGTTGTAACATCTGCTGTCTTCTGCTGTATGTCAGCAGGTGTTGTTTTTGGTGGTGGTGATGGTAGAGCAGTAGATGTTGTGTGTGTTGAAGTGGTGTGTGTTGATGGAACAACTGTTTGGCAAGCAGTGGTTTTTGTAACTCCTGCTGCATCAGCTGTTTTGTACGGTGGTTTTTGAGCAGACTTTGAACGTCTGGTTGGAATGGATTTGGGTTGCCTTACTTTTCTAGTAGGCCTCTTCTTTTCCTCAACAGGATTTTCATGATCCCTTGACCCAGAAGTACCCTGATCTGGATGATCCATTCTGTCCACCCTGGCTTTCCTTTTGGCCTCTCTATCTTTCTTTACACTTGCAATTGCTTCTGCTAGTGCATTTGTTGTCACATCAATCTTCTTGCTACCATCTGGCAAAGGGATCTTTTTGGTCATGTTTGAATTCTCTGGTTCAAGATAAAGACCATCTTCTATACCCTTCCTTTTCCACTCCTTAATTTTCTCCCCCTTTTTGGCATTATCTTCTGGGAGGTCATAAATGAAACGTATGTTTGGAGGAGCAGTGCCAGTGGTGTGCAAGATCTGAGTTTTGAGAGCCTTTAAGTCAGCCTGAGTGTTCTTGAATCTTGACTCCATTGCATTTCTCAGCTGTTGGACATGTCTTTCATGTTGCTGATCTGCTAATTGTGCTTGTTGGTGGAGAAAAGATTGAAATAGATTCCAGAGCTCATTTGTAGCAGGTGTCCTTTGTGGAGCATGTGCTTGAGGTGGAACAGCAGTTGTTTGTACCTTCTGAACTTGTAACACCTGTTGTAGCATATCTTTGAGTTCTGCAACAGAGTTATCAAGCTTTGCAATACGATCCGTCAATTTCTGGTACTTTAAACCATCACCCAAATTAATGGGATCATCTGATTTCCCACTAGCAGTGGTTTTATCAGTGGTAGATGTAGGAAATATACTCCAAACATTAACCACTGATGCCCCTTTTTTCTTGGTACTGGGGTCTTCTTCCTTCAACACTTGACAACCTTTTGATGTTGCCAGTAGGATAAATAAATCCACTGGTGGTTGACAGAGGTGCTATAAAAGGAATTGCCTCCAAGGAAGTCTTATGAATGTAACCACTGTCCAAATGTAACCCAGTGGGTGTAACAGTTGTAGTGGCTGCTTCACTTGGATTACCACCAAGAGTTACTTGTAACTCGAGGGGTGTAACCTCCTCAGGTTGTGTTGGTGGGTTAGCAAAGAATGATACATCAGACACAGTCAGTTGTTGAGGTATATTCTCATTAATAGGTGATTGAGAAGGACTGGATAATGCCTGGTTCAAATCAATTGCATCCAACAGTGGTTTTATTGGTGAGGGAAATGTGGATGTGATGGTTGGTGTAGAAGTAGGATGTGTCCCGGGCATTGGACTGTGGATGATAGAAACGAGTGTTTCCAGAGCATCATGATGTGGAGACCCTGTTTGTACAACCTGTTCTTTTTGTGAAGAAACAGGAGGAGTTTTGGTTATGGGTGGAGATATTTGTACCAACTGCTGTGAGGAAGAAGCAGCAGTGGTTTCTTGTGACTTTTGTGTTGTCACTGGCAGAAGCTCTGGTATCTCATCCTCCAGAGATGCCTTTTTGAGGGTTTTGGGGGGTTTTTGTGTTTTTCTGTTTGTTGGCTTTTTGGTGGTTGTAGGTGTGGGTTTCAAAGCAGTTGTGCTGCTGCTCTGATCACCTTGAGCAGTGGGCTCAGCAGCAGATACCAGAGGAGCAGTTGTAACTACTAAAATCTGCTCAGGTACCTCTGCTTGTGTTTTGCAGGGTGCTAACATCCTTGAAAAAGTTTCAGTAGTTAAACTGTTTATTTGAGTAGGAGCACCCTGATTTATTATAGTTAAATCATCCTTACTGAATTTCTTTGAAAAATAGTAACTTAAAAACCTTGGAAACAGTAAGAATGATTTTGTTTCAACATTATTAACCAAATCTTTAAAAATTTCCCGAGAATAGTTAAGATTTTCTCCTTGAAGAATAGCATATCCCAGATTTTGAATCTTTAAAGGGATTTCATTAAAAGAAGTGGTTTTATTTGAAACACATAGTAGGAGGGTATGAAATAAAAATCTGGTTGCAGAAGGAAAATAACCTTTTTCTAAGGTTATTTTCTTCATCATTGTGGCTTCATACCCTCGCTCAATGAAGTCAATTTTTAACTCGTGTTTAGTGAAAGAAATTTTACCTTCCTGATCACCGAGTTGAAAGACCTCTGAAATGGATTGTGGCGTGATTTGGACAGCTTTACCCTTTATAAAAGAGTTTATGGTGGTTGCAGTGTCGCCTTGTTTTTCAAGGGTTGCATTTTTCCAGAACTCCCTTTGGGTCGCCAAATAGATTGGTGCATCGGCAGTAATCAATGTTTTGTACTTTGATTTTGCCATGAGATCAATGATGGAATCGAAATCTCTTGTGGTTCCTGGTTTTGTGAGAATACCCAGGAGATTGTGAGATGGTTTGTGTGGAATTTCAGTGGAGATTGCCTTTTGAGAGGCTGTTTGCGATGAAGATTTGGATGAGGGTTTTGAAGATTTCTTTGATTTTGTCATTTTGAGGATGAATGATCGAAGAAATTTGTTGAAGAAATGTGAAGAAAAACTGCTTTGAGAAGAAAATTTTTAAGAATTCAATTCGACAGTAAAACCCTGTTTTGGTGGTGAGTGGGGGATTTTATAGGAAAGAAAGTGAATGCTGAGGTGGCAGCCGTTACAAAAGGTCTGACCAATATGTACTGTCCACGTGACAACCCCTGTTGAAAGTGAAGGACAGTACTTTTGTTGAAAATGACTGATGAAGGCAGTGGTATGAAAACAGTGGATGATTTTTACTATCAGTGGATAGCATATCAGTAGATAAGACACTGCTTTTGAACAACAGAGTTTATCAAAATAATGAGAGAGCAGGGGTTGACTTTCAGCAGTGGACAGACTTTTGAAGTATAGCAGACTTTTGAACAATCAGTGGTTAGTGGCAGACTTTTAAGGACATAATGAAAAAAAAAACTTCGTTTTTAACTATTTTTAAGGATGGAGTTTTGATTTTCTGAAAACATTTTGTTGCTTTTATTCATAGAAAAACAAGATGTTGCTTGTTATTCCATGTTCAGCATCCCAATCCTAGAGACCAGACTTTCAAAAGTGGCTGTATCAAGTGCTTTTGTGAGCACATCAGCCAGCTGGTCTTTAGTTGGGACATGATGCAGAGAAATCAAACCTTTTTCATAGCAGTCCCTCACAAAGTGATGTCTGATGTCGATATGTTTGGTGGTTGAGTGGGAAACTGGATTTTTGATGATATTTTCTGCTGCCTGACTGTCCAACATGAGTGGTGTCTTTAAGGCAGTGATACCAAAATCCAGCAATTGATTTTGAAGCCACAGGAGTTGGGCTGTACAGCTTGCAGCAGCAATGTATTCAGCTTCAGCAGTGGATGTCGAAACAGCTGCTTGCTTTTTGCTTTGCCAAGAAACTAAGCAATCACCTAGAAACTGGCACCCTCCTGATGTGGACTTCCTTGTGGTGTGACATCCAGCAAAGTCACTGTCTGAGAAACCTGAAAGCTTGATGTTCCCATTAGCTGGATACCAGATACCAAGTGTGGGAGCACCTTTTATGTATCTGAAGATCCTTTTTACAGCAATGAGATTTGATTTTCTGGGAGCTGATTGACTTCTTGCACAGACACATGTTGCAAACATGATGTCTGGTCTAGATGCAGTTAGGTACAATAAAGACCCAATCATGCTTCTATAAAGTGTTTGGTCAATCAGCTCATCTTTTTCATCAGACATGACCAGCTTATTTGTTGCCATGGGTGTGCTGCATGGTTTACAATCATTCATATCAAATTTGGTTAAAAGTTCTTTAGCATATTTGCTTTGATGAATGAAAGTTCCATTTTGCAATTGCTGTACTTGGAGACCAAGAAAGCATTGCAGCTCACCCATTGCACTCATTTCAAACTCAGCTGTCATGAGTTCTCTAAACTCTTCACACATTGAGTTACATGTGCTTCCAAAAATAATGTCATCCACATAAATCTGGACAATCATTAAATCCTTCCCTCTCCATTTTAAAAACAGTGTTTTATCAATGGTACCTCTTTTGAAACCATTTGAGAGTAGGAAGTTGGAAAGAGTTTCATACCAGGCTCTTGGTGCTTGTTTCAAGCCATACAAAGCTTTGTTTAGCCTGTAGACATGATTTGGATAAAATGGATCCTCAAAACCTGGAGGTTGACAAACATACACCTCTTCTTGAATTGTACCATAGAGGAAAGCACTTTTGATATCCATTTGAAACACCTTCATATTGTGGTTGACAGCAAAGGCCAGGAACAGTCTAATTGCTTCTAATCTTGCAACAGGGGCAAATGTTTCATCATAATCAATCCCCTCTTCCTGTCTGTAACCTTGAACCACAAGCCTGGCTTTATTCTTGACAACAATACCCCTTTCATCAGTTTTGTTCTTGAAGACCCACTTTGTGCCAATGGGACTAACCTCTTCTGGCAGTGGTACAAGCTCCCATACTTGTTGTCTTTTAAACTGTTGGAGCTCCTCTTGCATAGCTTCTACCCAGCTGTTGTCTTTCAGTGCCTCTTGGTACTTGACTGGCTGATGGAGTGATAGAAAACCAGCAAAAAGACAAATGTTTTGGGTTTGGCTTCTTGTGAGCACCCCTTCATTTATGTTGCCAATGATTTGATCAGGTGGATGAGATCTCAAGAAGATTAAATCTCCTTGGTATGGTATGATGGCATTGGTTGGTGAAGGCTGCAAATGTGTATCATCTGAGCTAACCACTGCTGGGGACTTTGATGATCCAGCAGTGGTTTCAAAAGGTGGTGGAATAGGAGGTAATGAGGTGGACAACTGCTGGCTTTTATCCACTGTTTGAGGACTTTTGTCAGCAGTGTTTGAGGATGTGGAAGCAGTGGTTGATGGGCTACTTTGGTCAACAATTGTTGAGGTAGCAGTGGTAGAGCTTTGACAACTGTTTTGAACAGCTGATGCTTTTCCCTTTGTGGCAGACTTTTGAGGGATGATGATTTCATACCCATAGTCTGGTGTTGTATCCTCTGATGGACCTGCACTGTTAGTCTTGACAGCAGTATTTTCAAAAGTAAATTTTTCAAGATCAAACAGATCTGCAGGATTTGCTGGGATTTTCATTGATGAAAGTTCATTGAACTTAACATTCAAAGTCTCTTCCACTGCCTTGGTCCGTGTATTAAACACTTTGTAGGCCTTGGCAGTGGTTGAGTATCCCAGATGATAACCACAATCAACTTTGGCTGCAAATTTTGAAATGGAATCTTTTAAATTCAAAATAAAGCATGGGCAGCCAAACACTTTGAAATATGAGATCAGTGGTTTAATTTGATACAGAATTTCATAGGCAGTCTTTTTGTGCCTGGGGTTTATTAAAACTCTGTTCTGAACATAGCAAGCAGTGTTTACTGCCTCTGCCCAGAAAGTTAAAGGCAAACCTGAATCTGCAAGCATGGTTCTGGCAGCCTCAATCAGAGTTCTGTTCTTCCTTTCCACTACCCCATTCTGCTCTGGTGTTCTTGGGATGCTGTACTGCCTTACAATCCCTTTCTTCACACAGAAGGCATCCAACTCCCTATTTTTGAATTCTGTGCCATTGTCACTCCTGAAGCTTTTTACTGGAAGGTCAAATTGCTTTTCAACCTGTATTACAAAGTCTTGCAAAATGCCTGCAGTTTCATCTTTTGAGTGCAAGAAGAAAGTCCATGTGAACCTAGAAAAGTCATCAACAATAACCAAACAATATCTTTTCTTTTTAAGGCTCATGACTTGAACTGGGCCAAACAAATCCATGTGTAGCATTTGCAGACACTGGGTTGTTTTGGACTCTTCAATGGACTTATAGGAACTTTTATGCTGTTTTCCTTTTAAACAGGAAATGCAATGTTCAGGACATGAAAACAATTTTTGTGGTAGGCCTCTCACCAAACCATTTTTTGAAATTTCTGTGATTGTCTTAAGATTTGTGTGTCCCAGTCTTCTGTGCCAAAGTTCTGTCTCTTTGTTAGAGGCAGCTGAGAACAGACAGGCATCAGCTCTGGGACACTCTTTTGACATGTCAACAACATAAACATTGCCACTTCTTTGAGCAACAAGTTTAGTATGACCAGATTTAATTATTGCTTCAATCTTTTTGACCATTTCTGGTCCAACAATCCTACAACAGTCTTTTGTGAAGAATGACCCAAATCCCTTGTCACTCATTTGGGACACACTCAGAAGGTTGAATTTTAGATTGTCTATTAGATTGACATTTTCAAACTTTACATTTCCAGATTGCACTGTACCAGACCCCAGAACCTTCCCTTTACTATTATTCCCAAAGGATATATCACCCCCACCATGGATTTTAAAGTCTTTGAGGAGGGCTTTACATCCTGTCATGTGCCTGGAGCCTCCACTATCTACATACCAAAGACTATCAAAGCATGCAGAAGCTCCCTGCACATGAAGTAAAAGGATTAGTTCATTAAGGTCTCCAAAGCCAACAAGGCTTTGGATGGGGTCTCAACAGTGTCTGGAATGGATGCAAGATGATGGACAGTGGTTAGGTCAGGGGTTTGAACTGTTTTAGGACAGTGTTTCTCTAACCACTGTTGTGGGTCCTGACCTATCATCTGCTGGTAACCAAAAGGATGCCTGTTCACTTTGGGTTTAGAGGGCCTTTTGTAGGCCTCATAAACGTGTGAAATCCTTTGGTAAGACTGTTTTTCTCTGCCCTTTTTGAACTGATTGGCAGGGGGTGCATCAGTAACCTGAACATCTCTTTTGACAGATGTTTGGTTCAGCTGTTTTGTGACAGCTGTTTGTACTGGCACAAACAGTGGTTGTTTCTTGGTGAATTTGACAGATGATGAGGATGATGGTGGACTCAAGGATGTTTTAGCCATGTACTCATTCTTTTTCACATCAAAGTTTTTGAGGTACACACATGCTTGAGTTTTGTGGTTTGTTTTCCCACAAACAATGCAGCTTTCTGCTGAAACAATGACACTTGTTTTGTTTAGATCATAAGCTTTTAAGTGGAAACAATCTTTTGTTAGATGATTCCTTTTCTCACAGAATTCACAAAACAAGTTATCAATTTTTTCTTTCTTCTTTCTCTTTTCAGATTCCTTTGCAGCAGAGGTTTTAACCACTGCTGGGATATCTTTGAGAGGTATGACTTTAGCTTTTGGAGCTTTAGCACCATCAATTGATGTAAAGTCCATAGGCTTGAAATTTTCAAGAATATCACACTCATCAGACCATTTTGGTTTAAACTGATGATCTTCAAGCTCCTTGAAAGTGGAGGAACCCATTGGTCTGTTAAGTGTGATTTTGTTTCCAAGTTTGTTAGTGATTTTCACTTCTTGGCCATCCTTGTTTGTGGGGATAAGCACAGTAGCTTCATCAGTGGTTTGAACAGAGTTTTCAAAAGCAGTGTTTTCATCATCATATTTTCTATACCCAACCCCAAACTTCACATTGCTTTTTCTCTGTTTTTCAAGCATAACCTCATATCCTTTGCAGGATTCCACCCATCTTTCACAAGTAATCTGGGCAGACTCCAACTCCTTTTTGCAAACTTGGTATTTTTCTACCATAGTTTGAAGTTGGGTTTTGGTTATACTTTGCTCTTCTTTCAAACAGCTGATTTCTTTTTCTTTTTCTTTTTCAGTCAATTTGTTTTTAAGTTCTTTTAAAGAGCTTTCAAATTTGACCTCATCAGTTAAGATTTTATCCCGAAGGTTTTCATTCACCTCTTTGATGTTAGCAAAAGCAATTATGCAATTGTCTGAACACAGTTTTTCAAGAACTTGAGGAGATACCTTGGCAGCTGCCATCATTGCACAATCACATTGATGATCTTTATCATCATCAGCTCTTACCTTCGTTTCACCAGCCTTTTCTTCTTTCTCTT